>CABHPP010116840.1:0-21502 GCA_902168425.1 Peromyscus attwateri
GTGTGTGTGTGTGTGTGTGTGTGTGTGTGTGTGTGTGTGTATCCTCAAGCATACAAGTGCCTGTATGTGTGAAGGTGTACAGGCAACCCAGAAGACAGGTGCTGGTATCATTCCTCAGATGCTGTCCACCATTTTTTTTTTTCTTTTCCTCTTAGGACGAAGGGTCTCTCACTGACCCAAACTTACTGATTCAGCTCGATTGGCTGGCCAGCAAGCCCTAAGGAGCGATCTTGTCCCTGCCTACACAATGTGATTTCAAGTACAACACCATCATGTCTGGGGGGTTTTTTGTTTGTTTGTTTGTTTTTTTAAATATGGCTTCTGGGTAGCAAACACAGGTCTCTTTAAGTGAGCTATCTCTCCAACCTTGTGTCTGTGTGTGTTCTTTTTTAGCCATTCATTCCACATCAAACCCATTCCAGCCCTCCTTCACCTCGGCTCTTCATTATCTGGGTGCCTAAAGACTGTGTATAGAGCATTGGAACTCTTTGCCCAGTAAGGGAGTTCCAGGCATACTGCCCACAAAGTACCCAACTGTGTGGCCCAAACCTGTGATTCTTCTTGTACCTAAACGGTCACTACTAAACCAAGTGAAAAACCACTCATCGGTTGGTTTGCGTCTAGCATATTCCTCGAAGGTGCATACATACAGGGCCACACCATGGGGGCCTCTTCTCATTCTTACCTATGCCCAGCCCAGGGAAGTCAGAGTGCTCTCTCTATTAGCAACATCACTCTCTGGTTTCTCTCACTGGTCCTTGCTTTCAGATGCTCACCACTCTGGCCCCCCCTGGCCCATTCACTCATGCTGTTCCTTGTGTTCACTGTCCAACATCTCTGTAACAAGGATGCTAACGGTGGAAGAGGCTAAGAGTGGCCAGCCTGGGCGCTGCTACGGTATGAGTCATTGGGACAGGATGCTCAGGCAGACAGGCAGTGAAAGAAAAATAAAAATGGAGGAGGAAAAAGAGTCTCTAAAGTTACAGTTGATTTGGGTCAATAATTAACTGTCTGGCATGCACAAGCACAGGTAGCTTCGGGCTATCTATCTATCAGATGGTGCATGGGTGGCTCCAGCCCCTCATTCTAACTCACTTCACAGGGAGAAACACGCTGTGTGGCTTTCCTCTCCTACATTACAGCTCTGTGCTCAGTTCTACATCTCTCTGCTCAACATCGTGGGTGGGTGTGGTTGCTGCCGAGCTAGCTCCCCATTACTTGTGCTCATCTGATTTGTGCTTTCAGAGAGTTTCTCCAAGGGCTTCTACCAGAACCCGCTTTTTCTAGCTTCTTCCCTCCATCCCTGACCACACCCTAGCATTCTTCTTCCTCTTCTAAGTCAGTATGCATAGAATGTTCAAGAATCGAGTTTCTCTCTGTACGCTGTCCTGAGGACCTCATCTAGACCAGTATCTGGTATCACCACCATGCTACCATTTCTGGATGCTGGACTCTCAGCACAGTGCAAAGTAATTTGGGGACTTGGAATATCTGTGTCCTATCCCTCTCCTTGCACATCCCCCATAACCTCTGCTTGTCCAAATTCTATCCATTCTTCGACACGTTTTTTCAAGGTCCTTTGGAGGCTGTTAGCAATCTCTAGAATTTCCTCACCAACCCTGTGATCTCCTCTTCTATGACGCCTCACTGAGCATGAAGTCTCGACCAAGAGACCTCAGTTCAAATGCCAGCTTTCTGGACCGTGTGAAGCTGCAGAAATACCATACACCTTCTGAGCGAGATGCTGAAGAGAAATTAGAAGTCCTAACACTTGCCGTACGGGCTCTAATTGTGACTAAATATAACTTGGGAGAATAACAGTAATAAGAATCATACCCTGAAGTTACTTTGAGAGAATGAAACATGATAAAGTCAGTAACAGACACTCAAAGAGATTTTTTTACTTGCAAATTCTAGCCTCCACCCTTCGTTTGCGATCACACTGAAAACGTAAATGATCTATGCACTCCTCAGGGGGTTCTAGATATATGACCACACCAGAGCCACATTGGAGGTGGAGTGCAAAGGCTTTGGATATCAGCCAGACTTGTTGTGTGCTTTTAATCAAAGTGTCTCTCGATTGGAGCCTGAGCAGGGGCCGTGACCCAGCTATGTGAAGCTAAGGCAGCCGATGCCTTTCATCACAAACACAGGCAGCTGTGATGAGGTCCTCAGACAGAGACAGTGGCCGGCACAGGTCTACTCCTGTAGAGTAGGCTGTCCAGTTTGAAAGAAATAAACAAAACGAATCACATGTTAGAAAATGACAGGCTGTGGGTGAAATCTAGCCTCTTGCCTATTTCTATAAATACTTTTAGTCACACAGCCACGCCTGGGTATGCGGGCTAAGTTTCTGGCTGTTTGTGTGTATGGAGGTAAATAGGATGGAGCCCAGACAGCTGAACTCTGAAAATATTTATCACTGACCGCTGACAGAACTACTCTACTGTGCCCCAGAAACAAATGACTGATAACAGGAGATTAGAACCACGAAGGGCTCAAAGACACACATGTAGGAGAGCAAGTACAGAGCCGCCTCTGTAGACCATGGTTAGGGACTGGGGTGAGTCTGAGCGCAAGGGAGTGCTGGGAAGTTTGTGTTATCTGTTTGTGTCTGCATTCTTTTTTGGGATACGTTTGTATTATAAGGAAGGCACAGCACTGTACGGGTGGGCTCATAAGACACAAAAGCTCACATCAGCACACTGCTGTAAAATCAAACCACCCGGGTGAAGAAACAATCATTAACCTCTCCCTCCTCCACCCACCCCCACCCGCACCCCTCACCCGATCCTAGCCCATCCTCCCTCGTCACAGAGACCATCTGCTTCAAAACAGCCCCTCTCTTGGCTGTTTTCTTTTTCTGTGGTTGTTTGGACTTTTATTTTGAGGTAGGGCTTTGCTAGGTAGCCCAGGCTGGTCAGGAACTCAGGGTCCTCCCGCCCCATCTTCTGAGCGCTGGGATTATAGTTGTATAAGTGTGTATTACCACATTCAGCATTTTCTTGCCTTCTTTTTAAATTATTATTATCTCACTATATAATTTTTACAATACTAGCATATTGTCACCTGTTTGTTTTTTGTTTTGTTTGTGAATTCCGTGACCTTTGTACAGCATACAATTCCACAGCTGTACCCATTGATCTATACTCTACTGTGGTATATACCCACGGATCCACCTTCACAGAAAGTTTCTCTGCAATAGCTTCAAGCTGGAAAGAATCCACATTGCCATCAACAGGAGAGCAGAGAACTTAGCTGTGGTGATGCTAAGTACTTTGTGGAGTATTACACAAGCATGAAAATGAGCAAACTACAATTATCCAACAACAGGAATAGAGGCAAAGCTCACCATAAGCACAGGAGCACGGGGTAGGGGCAGGGCAACAGAATAAATGATGTAAAGTTGTAAGGACTTTTCTAGAAGCCGGGCAGCCAGCTGAGTCTCAGGGGTAAGAATGCAAGTGGACAGCTACACAAGAGACCCTGCTGGATCGCACCGGGGAGGTGCTAGTGG
Organism: Peromyscus attwateri; assembly: GCA_902168425.1. Lineage (NCBI taxonomy): Eukaryota > Metazoa > Chordata > Mammalia > Rodentia > Cricetidae > Peromyscus > Peromyscus attwateri. The sequence goes on from CABHPP010116840.1 coordinate 3,518, forward strand.
GATGGTGACGACAGAGAGGAGAAGACGGACTGGAGTGGCACCGTGGATGCGGAAGTAGAGCGGATGTGAGTCGCTGGTGGATTGGGTATGTTGAGAAAAGGGAGACAACACGCAACTCACAAGCTCCGGTGTGGGTGAGGGGCAATTTGGTAGGTGGAGAAGGGAAGAAGAGATGCTGTTCTGGGGTAGGTACACTGAGGGTGTGATGGATTAATTATCTGTGAGGCTCTAAGTGGGAACGGACAGAGTGGGAAGAGCAGAGAGGATAGGTACAAGTCAATCAACCACTCTAGTTCTAAGACACGATGCTGGGGCTGGAGAGATGGCTCGGAGGGTAAGGGTACTGGCTGCTCTTGCACAGGACCCAGCTTTGCCAGGGGATCAAAGCTCTCTTATGGCCACTATGGGTTCATGCTCTCTCTCTGTCTCTCTGTCTCTGTCTCTGTCTCTCCTCTCCTCTTCTCTCTCTCTCTCTCTCTCTCTCTCTCTCTCTCTCTCTCTCCCACACACACACACACACACACACAAAATAAAACTAAATAAATCTTTAAAAGAATGGGGAACAGCTGAGCACTGGTGTGCTTGTATGCACTGAGCTGTTCTGACTTCTCAAGTCCTGGGGCCAGCTGCTTCAGGCTCCTGATGACTTGACCTGGTGGACTGGAACCCGGAACGGCCAGCTAAAGTAAACCTTTACCACAGCCACAGAAATGAAGCCAAGACAGGATCTTTTCTTCTAGCATTTCAAAGTTACCATTCCGAGCTTATCTCCGGGAGATGCAAGCCACTAACGAACTGCCCGTTTGAAAGATAAGCAGAGAACCCCAGGAAAAAGGCTGAGAGACACTCCCCACAAGGTATCCTGAAAGGCTTCCATTCTGGGTAGCAACAGTTCCTGCTGCTCTTCTCAACGGTGACATCATAACCACCATCTTGCTTCCCTGCAGCTAGCTAATCTTCATGGCTTCCTCCCAGGCTCAGAAAGCCACTCACATGATAGTTCTGTGTCTTCATCAGGATTTTCAGGAAGATTAGGCAAGCATGACCATTCCCGGTAGGCTGCTGAGAGCCAGCTTCACACTCTCCAGACCGATTCTTTGAATTCCCTTTGATTTTTGGATTATGCCAAATCAAACTATATTTACTCTCTCCTAACTGAGACTACTAGGGTAGGTTTATGAAACTTCCTTTCTCTGAGGGCCAGAAATATGGCTTGGTGAGTAAAGGTGCTTGTTACCAAGCTCTAGGGACCTGAGTTCAATTCCTGATATACACACAGAAGGAAAGAACTGACTTCCAAAAGGTGTCCTCTGACCTACACACACACACACACACACACACACACACACACACACACACACCCCTATATAATTTTTTTTAATTCCTTGCTTAAGTTCTTAAAATCTATCTAAAACTAAGGCTATACTTACGGTTATTGACCATGCGCCTTGGTCTGCAGGGTCCTTATACTAATACAGTTTCAAGGAAGTTTATTTCTATTGTAATGTCATTACATTTTTAAAAAATATGATTGCCTTGTGATATTATGACCTTTGTCACAGGTGTGTGTGGGAAGTGTGTGTGTACTCTGTGTGGATGTGTGTGTGAAGGAGGAGGCAATCAGGAGTCTTCCTGCCCACTGTCCACTTACTCACTGATGGAAGTTGGCTCTTTTGAACCCAGAGTTCACCACTACAGTTAGTCTAGCTGTCCAGTTGACTCAGGGAATCCCTTGTCTACCTTCTAGGCACTAGAATTACAGCTGGGCCATCATACCTACTTGGGATTTAAATGTGGGCTCTGGAGATCTGAACTTGGCACATCCTTAGGCACACAGGTGAGTGATTTAACTGCTACGCCATCTCCCTGGTCCATATTATTACCACCTTTTGAAGAGCATGATTTGTTCTTTTCTTGAATACACACTTGATTTAGCATGTATTTGTGTGTATAATGTGTGTTCCCATGAAAGTGTGTGAGCGTGAGGGGTTCACATGTGTGTGTAGATCTGAGGATGATATTAGAAGTCTTCTGGATTGGTCTCTACCTCATTCACTGAGGCAAGGTCTCCCAACAGAAATGAGAGGTCTTTGCCATGTCTGGTATAGCTAGCCAGGTAATTCCCTGTTTTTGACTCCCTAGCCAGGGCTGGAATTGCAGGGAACTACCATGCCTGCCTGGCATTTACAGGGTTCCAGGTCCTCACATTTGCACGGCCTGGATGTAGTTCTGGCTGTCCTGGAAGTCTATATAGACAAGGCTGGCCTCAAATTTGAATTCACAGAGATCCACCCGCCTCTGCCTCCCAAGTACTGGAATTAGCTTTATTGTACCTTAACCTTACCCCTTCTTGGTAACTATTTCTACCACATATGCACTTGACTTCTAATTTTTTTTCTTTCAGTATTTACTATCTGCATTCAATCCAGGCAGACATTTGACAGCTCACTCAAAAAACAAAAATTTTTTTTTTTGTTTTTGTTTTTGTTTTTTGAGTCAGGGTTTCTCTGTATAGCCTTGACTGTCCTGGAACTGTCTCTGTAGACCAGGCTGGTCACACACTCACAGAGATCCACCTGCCTCTGCCTCCTGAGTGCTGGGGTCGAAGGTGTGCACCACCACCGCCCGGCAAGCTCACTCGAAATTTAAGCGATTTCAGGTCAGATTACCCTCCCTCACAAGGCTGTGGCCTCCTGACCTGGATCCATCCCTCTGCACACTGCTGTCTGGTTTCGGTTTTGCACGGCTTCATTTCATTCCCCATTGTGTGCCGTCCATTGTTCTCTAAATGTCAGGAGACTCCAACCCCCTAGAATTCTGCAAGCTAAAACAACATTTGCACTTTGTTCTTCCAATTTATAAAAATACCCACATTAGAGGAATTTACAATTAAGGTCCAAGCTGAGCCAGAACTACCCCGGAGCTCCACCCCAACCCCACATCACCCCCTATGACCACTCCGCCCCCACCCAAGCTAGAAAACACCTTGGACCTTGATCTTGACCTCAACTCCTTTTCCTTCCTTCTCTCCTGCCCCCATCTCTCTCTCTTTCTCCCTCTCTGCCATTCCCTTTTGCTTTTCCCCACCTTCTTCCTTTTTCCTCTTCCTCTGGTCTCTTTCCATCCTCATGCCTTCCTTTTCAATTACAGACTCATTTGTAAAATGTAAGCATCCGAGGAGCAATAGAATAAAGATTATGATTTATGTGCACACAAAGAGTCTATGTACGCAATGGATTTGGGGGAGGGGTGTAGAATGCAGGCGACTGCTGCCATGTCCATGGCCCCTTTGGTCCTCTGCAGAGCTCCCTGAGGTCTCCCTGCTCTGGATTGGCTCCTGTTTAGCAATAGTTCTGCTCACACTTCAGTCTTTGCTCTCTGTATCTCTGCCCCACTGTCCTCCTGGGACATTACAGCACTGTCTAGACTTCTTTTCTTTTTCTTTCTTTCTTGAGGAATCAACAGAGCATTAAGCAAACATGTCTCACCTATAATTAATTTCTCAAAGGAGACCAAAAGGAAGAGAAGGGCGAAAAACAAAGTAGAAAATGGTGGAGGGAGAGAAAGGAGAGACTTCCTGGCATTAACCTGTTAATATCTATTCTTTCTTAATTTAGTGTTTATACTATTTCCCGTTTTACAGACTCACCCTTTACTTTCTTGAGGTAGGCTGCCCATATGTGTTGCTTATAGATGGTGAGGAGAATGCTCAGCAGCCCAGAGTGGGCTGTCTGTCATTTCCTCTTTCCCCTCCCCTGTCCTCCCTTCCCCTCTCCCCTCCCCTGCCCTCCCTTTCCCTCTCCCCTTCTCTCGTCACGCAGACAGGCTGTCATGCAGTCCAGGCCCACCTAGCCCTAACTCACTGTGCAGCTTTACCTCTGCCTCCTCCTACCTCCACATCCTGACACTACAGCACACATGTGTCTGGCTCTCGCTAATTCCGGTACAGCGATGCATTCACAAGCCTTTCGGTTCACAGAAATGAACACTTGCCACCGCCACAGAACTCACTCAAATGTGCAGGCCCAAAGCCAACTATAGACACAAAGGACTGGAGAGACTATCAGGAAATTGAGTTAGAAGTCAACATTATCATTCAAGTTGGAGGGGATATTTTAAAATGAAAATTTCATAGCAATTCATTTTAGGATAATTTTTGGTAATACAAAAATGCTAGTTTATATAACAGAGAAGACTATACATACTTGATTGGGAAAATGGTGGTTGGCAGAGCTCAAGTTAGGAAAATTTAGGGACCTTCACCAACCGTAATAATTATTTATTTATTTTTGGTTTTTCAAGGCAGAGTTTTCTCTGTGTAGCCCTGGTTGTCCTGGAACTTGGCTCTGTAGAGCAGACTGGCCTTGAACTCAAAGATCCACCTGCCTCTGCCTCCCAAGTGCTGGGATTAAAGGTGTGCACTTCCACAGCCTGGCTGACAGTAATATTTATATAAATCGACTTAGATGGTAACGGCACATAGAGCTGAATCGTCTTTGGTTTGCTTTTATTTTGAAACAGGGTCTACTGTGTGTCTTGGTTAGCCTGGAACTCCAAAATTCACTATGTAGACCAGGCTGGCCTCAAACTCTCAGGGACTGAAGGCATGTACACTACACCCAGCAATAGCTGAATCATCAACAACACATTTTCTTTATGGTTTTTTTTTCTTCTCTTTCTTTTTCTTTCTTTCTTTTTTTTTTTTTTTTTTTTTTTTGCTTGTTTTGAGACAGGGTTGGTTTCTCTGTGTAACAGCCCTAGCTCTCCTGGAACTCTCTTTGTAAACCAGGCTGGCCTTGAACTCACAGAGATCCACCTGCCTTTGCCTCCCGAGTGCTAGCCTGGCTCAATGACACATTCTCAATGTCTTCCGTGGAGAAAGCAATCACACTGCTTTGCTATATGGTTCTGTCTGGATCAGACTACAACTCCAGCCTTGGGCCCCATTTTAGACACTTGAATTCTTGGCAGACATATATGACTGGAAATGGACCCAGGAGAAAGACCATGCTAAGTGGGGGAGCAGGAAGAGGAAGTGACTGGGACAGGCCTGAAGCGGAATCCAAGATGAAAGAGCAGGAGAAATACATTCAAGCACCCAATGAAAACAAGACTTGGTAAGTGAAGGTGCCTGCTACCGAACCTGGTGCCTGACTTTGATCCCCTAGGCCCTACAAGGTGGAAGGACAGAACTGACTGACAGATCGTCCTCTGACCCCTGCACACCCTCGATGGCATGTGTACAGTCACGTCTCCTCCAATAAGTGAATATAATTTTTAAAATATTTCAAATACTTGAAGGACTGGGCCATGGGAGAGTAGATTCAACTCTAAATAATCATTGGAACCTGAATACTTACCATTCTGGCCCAAATAGATCAGAACCAAAATCACTAGCTAGAAGTGAGAGGGAGTTCAAGGAGGTAGGGAACTTTTGAAGAAGATTATTCAAACTGGATCAGGCAATTTGAGGCATTTGGGCAAAGAATGTTCTAGCAAAAGAGATTCCAGCTCCAGGGGTGTTCAAGTGGACTAACCTTCAGGAAGTACCCTACCCTCTACCCCTACCTAATTCTATGACATTATAAAATCACAAGCCAAATGACTCTGACAGCCCTTGAACACACCCACAGAGGAAAAAACAAAACTCAATGAACGACAAAAATGATAATTATAAGCCACTCTGAATTTCAAGTTTGCAAATATAAAGGAAATGATTGTCATTTCTACTTCATTAAGTGAATTCAACTCAAGTTTAAAGATTCAATTTTCTCTTGTTTTGAAATCATTTGATAACTGATCCACGTAAACAAAGCTATTACACAGTCCATTCAAACCTGGCCTCTCATCAGGGTGGTAGCCTTGGGTATTATGTTAAAAGGGCAGAAAAATGGCTGATAATGACTGTCCAACTGTATTTCATGCTAACTTAACTTGGACAACAGTCTTTGAATCCTGGTTTGTTTGTATACACACAGGGAAGCACATCACCTTTTTAAATAAAAACATGTGCACACATGTTTATATCAAAAGTATTAAATCCAGCCGGGCGGCAGCGGTGGCACATGCCTTTAATCCCAGCACTCGGGAGGCAGAGCCAGGCGGATCTCTGTGAGTTCGAGGCCAGCCTGGTCTACAGAGTGAGATCCAGGACAGGCACCAAAACTACGCAGAGAAACCCTGTCTTGAAAAAAACCAAAAACAAACAAACAAACAAACAAAAACCCCAAAACAAACAAAAAGTATTAAATCCAATAATCAGAGACAATTAAGAGTCTCGACCCAACTTCAGGGTGGCAGTTCCTGTGAGTGTGCCATCCAGCCACCGGCCTCTCTGTGTGTCAGTCTAAACAACCACACCCAGGTGACAGCCACTTTGCGTCAGGTAGATTTTCCCACTACTGATGCTCCCAGTGAATTTGAATTAAAATCCTGCTAAGACTGACACGAGAGAGAAAAAGTACTACGCAAAGGGGCGGGGTCAGGGAGCAGTAAGGAAGAAAGTGATCTGGGAGGACACACCGATTCAAGGAAAAAAAAGGAAAGTCAGGGGAATGGTGGCATGTGCCTTTAGCCCCACACTCGGGAGGCAGAGGCAGGTGGATCTCTTTGAGTTGAGGCCAGCCTGGGCTACATAGAGAGTTCCAGGACAGCCAAGGCTATATAGTGATCCTGTCTCAAATTAAAAATAATAATAATAATAATAATAATAATAATAATAATAATAAATATACATCCAATACAGTAAATATTTCATTATTTCAGTGAAGTTCCAAAATTTGCCACCTTTACAATACTTATTAACTTATACAATGGTACTTTTCCAACAGACCTTTCAAACAGGTCATATATATGTATACCGACACACATATATATGTAAGTGAATGACATGGTCAAGAGTATCATTCTTTTAAGGAAAGCAGAAAACGAGTAGCTGTATTGAGCACATGAAATACAGCCTTAATATATATCAATCTCCTTATCAAGCCACTGTTGAACGTCTACAGTTTAAGAGTGGTTTTACTCAGGTTGAGTTTCCATGCTGAGTCCCAAGTCCAAAGGTGATTTTTACTGCAGAGCTGCAGAGGATCCTGCAGACTGGGCATTTGCCCTGTGACCTGTAAGGATGCCAATTTACACTAAGGGAAAAAACAAAAAACAACTAAAAATAGTTAAGTTGCCCCTTTTCAGATTTCAGACACAAACAATAAAACTATCCGTTTTCTGCTTGACAGAAAGGACAGAAAGAAAGGAATCCTGATAAGTAGTGACATTTTTTTTTCTACTTAAAGGCAGGAAATGGGCTCAAGAAATCAAGTCTGAAAAGGGGTAGGACAAAGGCGAGGCTTTAAACGACCCCAAAAATTAATTCTCAAAATTCCGTGAGAAGTTAGTAACGTGAGGAAGTGTTACTGTTGAGAGCTAAGAAATGAAAGCTGAAGTTGGGGGTTAAGTCTCATCACAGGAGAGAGGTGTAAATACCTTCTTCAACATCTGAGATATACTCCCCATCACTGAGCTTTTCGGGGGCGTTGGCTTTACGAACTGCATGATTTAAGTGATAATAGAACTGTATGAAAATACTCATTCCCAACACCGCGACCCACCACTTAAACATCCCCCCCCCAAAAACGTTGGTAAAGGCCTTTCTCACGGAATCAACAGATACCCAGCCACTCATCACCATGATGATCCCCGTCCCCGCCCCCAGACACTGTCATACCTTCATCGTCTGACATGTCGAGAACTTCATTCATCGTTTCTGGAACATTCATTTTGTGCTTCTCAGTGATGGTCTAGGAACAAAAAAAAAAAAAAAAAAAAAAGCTGCTTCAGTATGAATGGACTTGGCATTTCTACAGAGACAATTTCTTTCTTTCTGAATTGATTGATTGATATCCTATGGACTTCAGGGTCGAGGACCTAGAAGGCTTTACACACAACATGCTCTCTCCCTTGAGCAGCATGGGGGTGGGGGTGGGGTCCTCAGAAATACCCCTCAGGGGAGCACAAGGTGGAAGTCTTCCAGGGACAAAGCAGATGAGAGATTGTGGTCCCCAATAAGGTTTTTTCAGAGGAAGCGAAGAAAGCATTGCTGTGCTTGTCCCTGCCAGAAGAACCAAGTATCACATCCCACTTCAGGTCATGGAAGGCGATAGCCCAGAATAACAGCAAGGAATTCGTCATTATCCTTTCTGCCAAGCCTCTTACTTCCTTTGTATTCCTCACTATGTATCCATTTCATGGATAGGATACAGCAAAAATACTAGCGTTATATAAGTTATACATATTTTATAACGATGTGCATTAAAGCCATTTCAGAGGCAACACATTTGCAGGATCCTTTTAGCTTCCAAACAACTTCACCAAGAACACCAAGTGGCAGGGTGCGTGCCCTCCTGACTCTTGCTTAACGTTCTAACTTCATAATCTATATCCATTCAAAAGACAGCAGCAGCAGCAGCAGCAGCATGTAAGTTAAAGAACTGAAAGCAGGGGCTGGAGGGATGGTTCAGTGGTTAAGAACGCTGGCTGCTCTTCCAGAGGACCTGGGTTAGGGGTCACAGCACCCAAATGGCAGCTTGCAACAATCTGTAACTCCAGTTCCAGGGGGATCAGAAGCCCTCTTCTGGCTTCTGAATTCATGTTGTACACAGATATGCATTCAGGTAAAGCACCACATAAAATACAAATAAATAAATAAATCTTAAGCTGGGCGGCAGTGGTGGCCCATGCCTTTAATCCTAGCACTCAGGAGACAGAGGCAGGAGGATCTCTGAGTTCGAGGCCAACCTAGTCTACAGAGTGAGTTGCAGGACAGCCAAGGCTGCACAGAGAGACCCTGTCTCGAAAAACAAAAGCAACAACAAATTTTGAGAAACAAAAACTGAGGGCTGGGAGAGATAGCTCAGCAGTTAATAGCTCTGGCTGCTCTTCCAGAGGTCCTGAGTTCAATTCCCAGCAACCACATGGTGGCTCACAACCATCTGCAAGGAGATCAGATTCCTTCTTCTGGTGTGCATGAAGACAGGGCACTCATATACATAAAATATATAAATAAATAAATCTTAAAAAAAGAAAAGAAAAAAGCATTCAGAAGTTGAAACTGAGGAAGGCTGTCATTCAGTTTCTTGTTGATTTTTTTTTTGGTAAATTTTTCTCCTATGCTCAATTGTTATGTGGAAATAAAACATTTCTGAGCCTCTCTCAGTACATAATACTGAAACTGACTAATTCTTTAAAATAAACTAATTAGTTTTATAGTCTCTTAAATTGTACAGAAAATCCCTATGTGTTCCTCCATACTAAGACCCTCATAAAAAAAATCTTATGTTAGTACAGTACATTTTGCATAGCATACCAAATTGATTCATCATCATCAAAGTTTGTATTACACTGACATTTCCTTGATTTTTTTCAATGTAGCTGCAATGGCTCTGGGTTTTCCTTGACTGTTAACGATCCTCAACTTTCTTTGGTGCTGAGGACCTTGAGAGTTTTGAGCTGTATCAGTCAGTCGTTTAAAGAAGAATCTGTCTCATTTGTTTGTTTTCTTTTGTGATTAATCTAGAGAAGGAAGGCTACAGAGGTGATGGATCTTTATCTTCTTCATCATCCCACGTCATAGCAAATGTGGCCTTTGATCTTCTGGCTGAGGCAGTATTTGTCAGAGTTCTCCCCTGTAAAACTTACTCTGTTCTCCTTTGCTTGTATACTGTTCTTGTTTGTTTGTGTTTTAGAAGGAGAGCACTATGTTCAGCCCATATTTAGGCTGTAGGCAATTATGTTTGATGCTTCCTTGAGAGTGAAGGATTTTCATAAGTTATTTGGAATCCTTTGCTAGAGGATATTTTTCAGCCACATTTTTCAGGATTGAAGAAAGCCTTGAGGCCAGTATTCTGACAATGAACGGAATGCCCTATACTTTTTGTAATTCTTTTTCCCTCAGGTACCTGCACATTCTTTCCCACATAATTAGTTCTTCACTCACACCAGTATGGGCTCAGATATATTTGCTTCATGCTTTGAACTATTCTCTAATATTGTTTTATTTATATTGTTTTGGTTAAAGTGTTCCGGCCTTGGTCATCATGAACTCTATTGATTTGTGTGTGACTGCCCTCCATCATTGTATTCACGTATTTTATTTAACTTTGGTAGTGATAGCAATGTTCTTCCTTGATGTGCTGGTTAATTTTTGTCAACCTGTTAAAAAACTAGGGTTACCTAGAAACAGGGATCCTTAACTAGAGAATTACCTCTATCAGCTTAGCCTATAGGTAAGTATGTGTGTAGGGAACTCCTGATCAATGATTGATGTGGGAGGGCCCAGCCCACTGCAGAAGGTGCCACTCCATGCAGGTGGTTCTGGGTTGTGCAAAAGCAGTACCTGAGCAAGCCATGGGGAGCAAGCCAATAGGCAGTGTTCCTCTACAGCCTGTGTTTCAGTCCCTGACTCCAGGCTCCTGCTGTAACTTCCTGTCCTGGCTTTTCTCAATGACGGACTGTAGCCTGTCCACAGAATAACCTGTAAGCTTAGATAACTGGCCCTGCTTCCAAAGCTGCTTCTGGTCAGCATTTTACCAGCACCGCAGAAAGCAAAGTCAGTACACGTACTTTGGAGCAACCCTTCTCTAGTCCTACAGCTAGCTCTTTCTCCCAGGAGTCCTGGCTCCTTTATGTAGGGAATGGTGTTAGCAACTGACAGCTGGATGCTAGATAGATGTTCTCTGATCATGGCTTCTGGAGAAACTGAGTATTTCAAGCAACATAATCAAGTGAAATACAACTTTAATGCCATTAAAGGAAGAGTCATCCCTCTGAAGCTCGGCATTTGGTTCCTCATGCTACCGTGACAATGAAGGCATTTACTCACTTTCCTTCTCAGGATTCCCACATCATACACTGTCTCTGTGTGGCAGAGCTTGTTAGTAGAAACAATGGCTGCTGAGGTCCCAGGAACTTGCTAGAGCAAGGTGGTCAGTGTGGTGGGGGCTGAGCTATGCTAATTATTTTAAGATTACAGATACCAACTCAAAATCACGTCACTGCCATCTAAGGGAATTTATACACAAGCTCTACAGCAGGGCTGAGAAGGTAGTGTCTGAGTTTATGACAGTCTCAAGTGCCAGAAGGGTGGAATAATTCCTCAGGACTGGCTTTTTGGCTGGCCACCATGAGCGCTGACAGTATTTGGAGGCCGTATTCTCTTCCTGGGGCAGCCTGGACCTTGCTTTTAGCATGCATTATCTTCCTCCCTCTTGAAGAAAGTCACCACGAAAGCTTAGTGATGGTATACACGTGAAATGGCTCCACTGTCATAGACTCTGGCGGGAGCCTGGTCCTTTCATGAAGATGCAGTATTGCTTTCTCATTTCTGTAACTCTAGACTGGTGATTACTGTGATGTATTGAGAATCCAACTTAGAGCCTTGTCCATGCTTTACCAATCAACAGTCAGCCTTCTAGTGTACATTAACGCTTTTAGTGTTTTACTTTTTAAAAATATTTTATTATATGCCTGTGTGTATGCATCTGAGTGTGTGAGTGTGAGTGTGTGTGTGTGTGTGTGTGTGTGTGCGCGCGCGCGCGCGCACATGCATAGGTAGCTGTGGAGGCCAGAAGAGGGCACTAAATCCCCTAAGCCAAAGTTACCAGCTCTTGTGAGCCACCAGTATGGGTTCTGGGAACCAAACATGAATCTTCTAGAAGAGCAGTTGGAGTGCCCAACTGTTGAGTTGTCTCTCTAGCCCGAAGCTTTTATTTTTATTTCATATAAATATTGTGAAATTGCCTAATGGGTGAAGAATTAAACTGTGATTTGTATATTGAACTACTAGGCAAGGTTTGTCCTGTAACACTAAAACAGCCATCTGATGTATTAACTATAATGACTCAAACAGCTGTAGCATCATGACACCTGATTACTGTTAAACAGCTTGCTTCTCTCCTTCTCCTTCCTCCCCTAGAGAGAGCTATATGGGAAATCCAGAACATTAAGGCTAGAAAATGTTATTTGCTTAACCTTTCTCTGAGACTTTAATAAGAGTCGGGCATGGTAGTGCACGCCTGTACTCTAGGGTCAGAAGCAGGCTACTCTCTGTGGGTTTGATGCCAGCCTGGTCCAAATAGGGTGACTCTGTCTTGAAACAAAACAAAACACCCACTAACAAAAACATTCCAAAGAACTTAGCAACAGATTTTAGATTTTTAAAAGCTATATGAATTGACTGATGCAATTTTTTGTCCTAACCTCTATGGTGATGATAGAAATAGATCCTGGTTAGTGAGCATTTTCTGTCCTGTAAATCACACAGTTTCTCTCTTCTACTCAGCAGATTCATTTTCTGGTTTGGAAAGCCTGCGAACTGCCAAATAACTCAGCTGGCAGGTAGCTGCAGGCAGCCTTAGCCTACGGTTTTCTATATAAAGCACTGCGTAGACAGAGTCAGTTACGTACCGTAGCCATGTCTGCCTTTGGATTGGGAGGCGGTAAAAGGAAAATGATGGCAATAACCCCAAATTCCACTGTCCTAACTGCCCTTAATCCCAGAGTTGCCACATCCAGTTCACAGGCATTAGACAGGGTTAAAATGATTTATTAATTTTTTTCTTTTTTGTGTGTATTGAGGGCTGGGAAGATAGTTCAGTGTGGAAAGATACTCACTATCAAGCCTGAGAGATGACCCAGTTCAATCCCCAGAGTCTACATAGTGGCAAGAGGGAACTGACTCCCGTAAGTTATCCTCTGACTTCTACACACACGTTATAGCTTGTGTGTACTCCCAACATACACTCAAAAAATTTTAAATGTATCTAATGCAATAGGGTCATCTGGCAAATGTTTACTTTAAAATTTAGAAAAAATATTGGTTTCTCTATGAAAACCCCAACAAGTATTAAAAAAAAATAAGTATGACAATTAAAGCCAATTTTTATCTACCCATAACTTTAAGAAAATATTATTTTGCAAAATGACAAACATTTTAAAGAGCTTATATGGAGTTTTCAAAGTCTTTACAATGCCAAGATTAAAACAAGCAAATAAAAGCCAGGCGTTGGTGGCGCACGGGAGGCACTTAATAATCCCAGCACTCGGGAGGCAGAGCCAGGTGGATCTCTGTGAGTTCGAGGCCAGCCTGGGCTACCAAGTGAGCTCCAGGAAAGGCGCAAAGCTACACAGAGAAACCCTATCTCGAAAAACCAAAAAAAAAAAAACAAAAAAAAAACAAAAAACAAAAAACAAAAAACAAAAAAACCCCAAGCAAATAAAAACTTATTTGGTAGCATATGGAATCAAAAACTCGTTATCCACTTAAATAACTAATTTTTTCTAAGATTTATTAGTTATTTGTGTGTCTGTGTATCTGTGTCTGAGCATGTGAGTGCAGTGCTCACAGAGGCCAGAGGAGGGCGCTGGATCCCCTAGAGCTGGAGTTACTGGCATTGAGCACTGCCCGAGGCAGATGCTGGGCAGGTCCTCTACACTGAGCCATCTTTTTAGCTCCCTAGGCAACTTTAAAATATAAGTATATTTTTTAGTGTTTCAAATTTTGTTCGTATCAGAAATGAGGGTTTTGCTACACTGACTGCCAAAAATAAGGTGACAATATTTCAAAATGTGGTACTTAGTCTATGAATGGAAGAAGAAGGAACATTCTAGAAAAGCGTAGGGAAACTGCCACCTGGGAACTGGGCTTTCAGAGTAAGAGAGTTCTATATCCATTACTCACAGTGGTGGTCATAGTTTCCTCCGTCACGACCTTCAGCGTGTCAACCACTGAGATGTAGCCAAGGCGCCGGGCAATGGCCAGGGCTGTGTTCCCATTCTGGAAACAGGAAAATGTGGACAAGGTTACTCAGCCTGCTATGGAATATTCCTTTACACTGTGTGAATATATGTTGCTGTGATTGGTTTAATAAAGAAATCGACTGGCCAATAGCTGAACAAGATAAGGCTAGGCAGGAGAATAAGACTAAGGACACTGGAAAGAAGAAGGGCGGAGTCTGAGGAGTTGAGAGATCCAGAAAGAAGCAAGGTGAACATGCCATGTTGAAAGAAGTTACTGCCACGTGGCAGAGGGTAGATAAGAAATAGGGGTTAATTTAAAATGTAAGAGTGAGCTAGTAACAAGCCTGAGCTACGGCCAAGCATTTATAATTAATAATGAGTCTCTGAGGGGTTATTTGGGAGTGGTTGCTGGGATGCAGAGAAACTCTCTCTATAGCCTGCAGCCAATGCAAGACCAATGTCTCATTCTACCAACTCAACTGTCATATAAAAAAAAAGTAAATGTTACATTGGCAATATAATTTTATAGTTTGGATCCTAAATATCACAAAGGCCATGTATTTGAAGATGTTGGTGCTACTAGCATGTTAGGACTCACGGGAGGAAATTATGCCATTTGGGGCGTGTCCTTATAGGGTATATTGGAGCTCCAGACTCCTCCTTTCTCTCTTTGCTTCCTGGTGGCCATGATAGGAGTTTCAGCAAGCACTCCCTGCCATAATGTCCAATCTCATTACAGACTCAATGTGATGGGGTCAAGTGATCATGATTGAGACCTGTGCAACTGCCAGCTAAAGAAAGTCTCTCCTTCTATTAAGTTGCTTGCCTCAGGGATTTTGTCATAGTCACAGAAAGATAACTAACAAACATACTTTGTAAAAGCCCAGCTCACCTGTTCCTACCCATGCATCAAGATCCAGGCAGCTACACATGGTTCCATGTCAACAATCAATGGGACATAAACACCATTTTTCTTTAATATGTGCTTCTATAAGTGGCGATGACGTGAGCATTTTTAGAGTGGGAAACACTGGTCTGCTGCTCTTTGGCCAGCTCATGACCTGGTCCCCACTGAGGGCTCTGTATAACTTACCACTGAGATTTAGAAAAGCAACTGGTGTATGAGCAAAATGTGAGAAGCCTTCAGAGCCCCTCTGTCTCCTCCAGCCCCACTGCATCGGCCCCACGGCTTACCACAGTGAGTTCATTGGGGGAGGCATTGTTCTGAAGCAAGACGTTGATGATGTGTGTGTGGCCCTGCTGAGCTGCCTGGTGCAATGGTGTGTATCCGTTCTGCAGAAGGAAGAACGGAGAAATGACATGAGCTTCCTTGAGTACGAAACCCAGGATTTTGCTGGAAAGAAAGGGGAAGGCGCCTACCTTTGTTTTGGCATTAACTTTTGCAGAATGCTGCAGCAGAAAATTGACTATTTTGATGTTTCCATAGTGACAGCCCACATGGAGTGGCGTGTAGCCCATCTGTAATTACATTTTATAAAAAGAGAAACATTGTAAGTACACTTTTAGTAACAGCAATCCTAAACGGAAGTAAAAGTTATTATTCAACCTTCCATTTGAGCTGGAAAATAGATTTTTTTTTAGATTCTTCCCCATAACAAAAATTGCCCTTTTCAGAGTTAGTCTTAATATATCTGATTGAACATAAAAATAGGTATTTAACTTTCCCTTAACTTATGTCAGCTCTTTATTCTCTAGATACTGTTGAGGACAGGCAGGAAACATGGACCAATCAGCCCCTAGACAGATGAACTCTAACTGGTTGGTGCTGTCAGAGAGTGTTGTATGGACAGACTAGACTAGGGTTGATTGAATGCTCTATCCTCTAACAAAATGGCTAAGTGACAAGCTTGGGGGGGGGGGGCAGGGCAGAAGTGGTAATGGCACATTCCTTTAATCCCAGGACTCGAGAGGCAGAGGTGAGTTCCAGGACAGCCAGGTTTGCACAGTAAGAGCTTGTAAGAGTAAACAACTTAGAGCCCACTGTAGATAGGCAGGGGCATAGACACAGTCAAATGTCAGTTCTTGCTGTCTACATATGAACTTGACCTTGGTATAGATGTTGTAGTTCAGGGAGGTTCTCAACGTGTGAGTCACGGCTTTTGGGGGTGGGGTCAAACGACCCTTTCACAAGGGTCACCTAACACTATCAGCAAACACAGCTATTTACATTACCATTCATAACAGCAGCAAAATTACAGTTGTGAAGTAGCAGCAAAAATGTCATGGTTGGGGATCACTGCAGCATGTGGACAGGTATTAAAGGGTCACGCACTAGAAAAGTCGAGAACTACTGCTCTAATTAAAGAAAGCCTACCCACTTTTTCACTGGAGCCCATGACTGACACAAAGCGACCCATCTTTTCTTGGACTGGCAGCCAGTGACTCTCAGGGGCTGTCCACTCATTCTTATCTTGTTTTGTTTTTTGTTTTGTCCCTGGCACCCATCTATTCTTCTCTCTAAAAATATATATGTGTACATAAAATTTAAATTATTACTTAAAAAGTCACGATACTCTGGAGATGGCAGATGGCTCAGCCAATAAAAGGGTTGCTCTGCAAACAGGAGGACTTGAATTTAATCCCCGAATGTGTACCAAACATACACACAAACTGGGTGGTGGCGGCACACACCTTTAATCCAAGCATCCAGAGACAGGAAGATCTTTGAGTTTAAGGCCAGCCTGGGCTACACAGAGATACCCTGTCTCAAAAAACCAAAACCAACCAACCAACCAAACAACCCCCACAAAAAATAACCAGAGACACACACACACACACTCACAAATACAAGTACACCTGAACATACACAAACACAAATATGCAACACACACAGAATACTGTAGATCTTTCTTAAGAAGGAGACACTACCACTTCAAGGGGCTCTGTCCTGTCTCTGTTGATGACAACACAGGCACTTACGAGGCAGACAGCACTGACCCAGTTCACAGTGTCTCTAGAGAGACACGGAAGAGATCCCCCCTGTTTGTCAGGGTCGGATTCTCCTGTTGAAGACACGCACCTGTCATTAGGGTGGCCCCAGCAAACTGTCATCTTTCATTTTGAAAAGGGGGTGCCCAGTGGCCACAGAGATGGCTTCTAGAGCACCCACATGGTAGCTCACAACTGTCTGTAACTCTCCCTCATGGGGGATCTGATGCTCTCCTCTGGCCTCCACTGGTACCAGGCATGTGCACAGACATACATATAAGCAAAACACCTGTACATATAAAAAGGGAATTTCTAGACCACAGTTGACAGTGGACGGTGAAAACACATTTTGATGGCCATACTGACTGGCTCTGGTCACACTTTGCTCCATAAACTGTCAGAGACCCCAGCCATACTGATGAGACTCTCTTGGTACAGTTACTAGAATCATTGACCTTCTGCTTAGCCCTGGACCCCTTCCTGAGTGATGGTAGATCTCCCTTTGTGGTACTCAGAATGCATTGGCCTGCTTAATGGGGTTCCTCCTCCTTAGTGCCGAGAAATCAGACATGGCACCCATGGTCAGAATGTTGTATGTACGGGAGGCTTGAGTGTAGAGTCCATTCAGTTCTTATCACCGTCAATTTAGCTGTCTAAAAAAAAACCTTTATTCCAAGTTCGGTGGTAAAGAGGTCAAGATGATATAGGTATTTCACAAATATTCATATTAAAATGTTCTTCATGGTTTTGTTTTGTTTTGTTTTTGAAGACAGGGTTTGTTTAGCGTTGGCTGTCTTAGAACTCACTCTGTAGACCAGGCTGGCCTCAACTCAGAGATCCACCTGCTTCTGCCTCCTGAGTGCTGGGATTAAAGATGTGTGCTGTCCCCACCACCTGGCTTGTTCTTTGTGTTTTTAACTTGCATAACACAACATTCTCCAGTGGCTCTTGTGCCAAATGTAGTAGGTTTAGAGAGTGAGTCACTTTGAATAGTCAAACATGTCATTTAAATGTTTAGTTTTCCACCCACTCTGGGTGAGATGCTAAGTTGTCATAATGGACTGACGAGCTTATGTGACTGTGGTCTTTCCCTGTGTAACAACACCCCCCGCCGTCTATAAACTGAGGCCATCTCTACTATTCTGTCCTCTGAGACACTAGCCTTCTCGCTGTCCCAAAGCATTTGTTAAAAATACATGTGTATGGGGGCCAGTGAGAGGGCTCACCAGGTTTGAATGGTTGCTG
>CABHPP010116840.1:21602-44189 GCA_902168425.1 Peromyscus attwateri
ATAATTATATATATATATATATATATATATATATATATATATATATATATATATACACACAAGGGTCACCTTGTACCCACAGAAATAGGCTCTTTCATTCCCAGGATGCCCAGACAAAATGGCACCGTGCAAAGACATGCCTAGAGACAGGCAACTTGAGAAATTCTTTTCAGCTAGCAGTAAGAAACGGTGGGAAGTGCTCGGTGCACAGTGTTTGCTATCTCATCTCATGCACATCACAGGTGCTCAGGAAATATTTGAAATCTTCGGTAAATAAGGGAATGAAAAAGGAAAGTAAGAAACAAGAGAGGGCGGCTGTCCTACTCGCGAAACTGGACAGATGTATTTGTGTAAGAAGAGGTGACAGGGAATCCCAGTGTTAGGTGGCAGGGAAAGGTGGATCCTGGGACCTGGCTGGCCAGCCGGTCTAGCTGAAAGGGCAAGCTTCACGTTTACGGTGAGACCCCTTCTCAGAAACGAAATAAGGTGGGGAGCAGATAGATGGCCTCCACACGTGTACACATACGCATGCTCACCCACGCACAGGCATACACCACACACGAACACACTTCCCAAATACACGCACAGGGAAGAAGTGACAGGCTCAGGTGGAAGGCTCTGGCTGGCATTTCTGAGGTACTTCATCCAAGATTTTTTTTTAATATCACCATGCACCTTTTGTGTGGCATGACTCAATCAAAGAATGAAACCCTCACTTTCTCTTCCACATCTTAAGATCAGCGGCTCTCCAGCTGTGAGTCCTGGGCTTTCTCTGCACTGAGCACAGTCTTCCTCAGGGACACCTCCACCCACAGCTACAGCCTCTGCCCCGCTCAAGGCCTGTTTGCTTGCAAAGAACGTTTGCTAATTTACTAGGTGTTGAGGAGTCTTTCAATATTGTCACAACTAGCCGCTTATAACACTTACTATTACTCGAGGGGCTAGTTCCACGGTAGTGTGCTTGCCTAGCATGTATAAGGCACTGGGTTTGATTCCCAACACTCCAAAATAAATAGATAAATGAATAAGTAAAAGAATGTTATTAGGTAATATGGTTCATAAAGATCCATAGAACACTGAAAAATACTTTTATAAATAGCTTTTTAAATAGAAAATACATTTATTTATTTATTATGTGTGTGCATGTACGTGTGTGCATGTATGTGTGCGTGTGTGCGTGCGTGCACGCGTGTGTGTGTGTGTGTGTGTGTGTGTGTATTTGCCAACACTGTGTACAGGGCAGCGAGCTGCTCTTACCTCAAATCTACCCCTGATCCTATTCAGAACTAATCCATGTATGTACAGGAATGTTTGTATGCACAACATGACATGTAACAGGCATTCATGTCTTTGAAATGGGGTTTTACATGCTGAAAACTCAGCATGGAACTCACTAGAGAGTGCAGGCTGTCCTTGAATGTGTAGCAACCCTCCTGCCTCAGCTTACCAAGTGCTGAGATTACAGGGATGAGCTACCATACCGAGCTCAGCATTGCTTCCTCGTAATAAACTGACACGTATTAGGAAAGAATGGTGTAAAAGAGCACATCTTTAATCCCAGCATTTGGGAAGGAGAGGCAAGTGGATCTCTTCGAGTTTGAGGCCAGCCTGGTTTACACAGTGAGTTTCAGGCAGCCAGAGCAACACAGAGAGACCCTTTCTCCAATGTTCAGAGAAAAGAGATACACATGAAATTCTATCTTTTATAGTAACACTGAATACCCATTTTCTTATCTGTGCTTGTCCTGTGGCACTGTATGATACTAGTCAGCATTTCACTTCTTTTTAGAAGCAGTATTTTACCAGAGGGGAAGGGAGGGAAAGAGAGAGAGGAAATTAAAAAGACGAGAAATCACGGGTCAATGCACAGACAATAAGGGATTCATAAAGTGAACAACGGAATATTCCTGCATCGTTCTTTCACGAATCACACAGAATAAACTTCAATTGCCACCAAGTTTTCCTTTTTTCTGTCTTTTTTTTTTTTTTTTTTTTAAGTCACTCACAAAACCTACAGCATTTGCACACTGCCCCCAAAGCAGATTTGTGACAGGATTCCCAGTAATAATGTAGAATCTTGACATGCCCCTAAAGAAGAACTTGGGCCAATGAAGTTGAGAGTGTCTGAAATGCCACGACCAGAGATTAGCCCTTGAACAGAAGTGCCGTCTACGGCTGACAGGGTCAGGGCAGCTTCCTGTCCATGCCATGGCTGCAGCTTTCCTGCTGAGGTCGGTCACTCCAGGGCACTTGGTAGGGCTCCTTCCTTGCTGAATGGGAAAGGAGATGTACCTTTGTCTGTGCATCCACGTGGGCCCCTTGGTTGACGAGAACTTCAGCCACATTCACTCTGTCTTCTTGCGCAGCCAGATGGAGTGGGGTGAGGCCGTTCTGCAAGAGATTCCAAGGGTGTGGTTGTCAGTCAGAGAGAGGGGTGAGTGCATGCATGTGGCTGGGTTTGAGATTTGGCACGTGAATTCTAGGAGAGTAGCCTTGACTCTTAAAAAAAAGTATCTACAGAGGAAGGACGTGGACCACTGTGTTGATGAATCCTATGTCAGCAACGCAGACCATAGGCTTCATAAAAAATTATCAGGGTACCCCAGAGTGGCAGAGGATGCTCCCCACAGACTCAATATTGCTCAGGACTGTGACATTTGATTCATCTGGGGCCCCCTTCCTTCTCATTCACTTCTTTGTAGTGGTATTTTTAAAGCAAAGATAAGCGAGCATACTGCCTTCCTCCAATGTATGTGGGTGCTCACCACTACACATCACAGACTCTTAAAAACAAAACCACACTGGAGTTTTAACACATGATCAGTGGTGTTAACATCAGCAAAATGTCAATGTGGTAATTATTAAAATACTGTATTATTCCATAAGGTATGGTGTTACATGATGGTAATGGTCTTGCTCTATTAACGAACTTGTGTGAGTCGGTTCTCTCCTTCCACCGAGGAGGTTCCGGGATCAAACTCAGGTCATCAGGCTTATCAACACATGTCTTACCCTGCTGAGTCATCTTGCCAGCCTTGCAAATTTTATCTGACTCCAAAATTTTGATCAACCTTTAGACTTTTCTGAGGACTTAATTTCTATTGTATTGTATGCTTTGTAGAAGAACAAGAAGAGAGTTACCTTATTGCTCAGGTTCACGTTCGCGTTTCGACTGAGGAGCAGTGATACCATGTCCACATGTCCTTCCTGAGCTGCAAGATGGACGGAAGCAATCCCTTGCCGGGTAACTGCGTTTGCATCAGCACCATACTCCAGCAGAGAAGTCGCAATGTCCATCTGGTTCTTCTTGGCAGCGATGTGCAGCGGTGTATAACCATTCTGTCAAAACCAACCACTCGTCATGTCTACTACCAACCAAGAAAAAAATGCATACGGTCCATTTTCAAACACTATGCTTCCCTGTCTAGTGGCTCTCTCCAACTGCATGTTTTTACTCTGACCAAGTAAAGAAATGGTGCTAAACCAAACAGTATCATGAGTGCAGTTTTGAGTAGGGAAAACTGCAATTTAAAATAACGGAGTTGGCACACTATTAGTTTTCGGAAAGGAAATCTACAGTAGTAGGTGCTCAATAAATATTACTGTGTTTCAACTGGGGTTAGAGGATCAAGCCATACGCTATCATGGGGACATGCGCAGATCCATTCAAAGTTCTGTTCTTCAAATCAGCTTAGTGTCTGCTATGCTTTGAAAGGTGTCCCTTGCCTTCATGTGGTGGAAACTCTGCACTCAATGCAATGGTTCAAAGAGGTGAAACCTGTAAAAGGTGGTGAGGATGCAGGATGCCCTTGAAGCTGAGATGGAGAAAGGGGGCTATGGGGGGTGTGGTTTGTCAAGGGTGTGGGCTATGGAGTGAGCGGTTTATGGAGGGGGGGCGGGCTGTAGAGAGACTAATCTTCTGAGAAGATGAGTTTAGCTCCCTGCCACTCTCTCTCTCTCTTTGCCCTTCCATGTTGTGCCGTGGGAATGACCCAGCAACAAGCCCCATGCCAGATGGATGAGAACGCCTCCGTCTCGGCCTTCCCAGCCTCCAGGACAGTGAGAAATCCCTGCTCCTTATCAGTGTGATGCCAGAGCCGCCCCCAAAGAACGAAGAAGACACCGTGTACTGCCCTCAAACTTTAATCTTTAATCTTCACGGGAGTTGTTTTTTCTCTTTGATTTCAGGTGGTCTGTCTGTCTATACTTGATAGCCAGACCTGTCACCCTGTGGGTGTCCAGAGATGTTATCGATTCAGGTTTCCCTGGCTTGCCTCACTCTCCCAAGAATGCTTTTCCACAGCTTGCCTACGAAGATGGCGTGTAGCGGTTGGAAATTCAACTCAAGGGCCACACCCTCAGTGAAGGAGGCTGCCTCTTTTCCGAGATCAATTTCCAACACTCAGAAACCACTCTGTCTTTAACCTCAGTACTGGACATTTAGTGGCATGCTCTTATTTACATATTTATTACTTCTTACTGCAGTCTGAAGCTATTGAGGGCACAGGCTGTGGTGCTCTTACAGCACAATGTTTCAATGTAATAGGCACAAGTAGATTACACGAAGAAAGGAGCCTTCAGAGTCAGAATCAGATGCACTAACCCTGCCAGAATACTTGGCTGTTCTTCCCTCAGTTGGCCCCTGATGCTCAGCTGTAGACAAAGTGCCCTGTTGATCAGTTGGGCCTCAGGAGCCTTGAGTGTCTGACTTGAGAAAGTGCCTTCTGGGACTTTGCCATGCATAAGAAGTGCAAGACTGCCCTAGGATACAGACATGAATTTGACCATAGCAAAGTGGAAGTGCAGAGTGGAAATGTCACCTCTAGAGTCCTCAGACTGGCTGAGCCAGGGCAGGAGGAGGTTTTATATTCCTATTTTTAGTCTTGACCTATGCCATGTGGAAACACCAGCTACCCTGAGAAACACTTGGCCCTCTGACCAAATGCTCTGACACACCCTTCAGAGACCTATGCCTCCGCAGCCCAGCAGAGCACTGGACTGTGTAAGTCCAGTGTAAGACATGAGGGCGGGAGACAGCTAGCTACCTTCCATCCCTCCACAAAAGAGAAAACTCACAAAACATACTAACAGAAGAAGCAGGATCAGTCAATATGCCTAACACTAACAGTACGGGCGGTAAAGGCATGTCCTTATCAGTCATCGTCTGTGGCTTTACTTTTACAAGGGACAGAACATTCAGCTGAGCTGGGTGTGGTGTTGCATGCCTACAATTCCAGCATTTGGGAAGCTGAGGCCAGTCTGGGCTACGTGGTGAAACCCTGTCTCAAAAACAAACAAACAAACAAACAAACAGCATCAATAAGAGAGGAAAGAAAAGATCATGAATTAGTCACTTTATAGCTCCAACTAGTGTAGGGTAGTTTGCTATCCTTTCAGACATGACAATCTTGCTATCTTCTAACACAACCCACAAATTCCAGATCCTAAGAAACAATTCTCTAAAGAGCTCTAGCAATTCTGTATAATGTGTGCCAGGTCTTGACAAGATACATTTTTGTTTGCTTGTTTGTTGAGACAGGGTTTCTCTGTGTAGCCCTGGCTGTCCTGGAACTTGCTCTGTAGACCAGGCTGGCCCCTGTCTCCCGAGTACTGGAATTAAAGGTGTGTGCCACCATTGCCTGGTTGATACATATTATTCTTTATGGTTCTCAACCTTCCCAATGCTGCGACCCTTTAATACAGTCCTTTATGTTGTGGTGACCCCCAACTATACAATTACTTTCGCTGCTACTTTGTAACTGTAATTTTGGTACTGTTATGAATTTTAATGTAAATATCTGTGTTTTCAGATAGTCTTAGGCAACCATGTGAAAGGGTCATTCAGCACTCCCTCCTCCCCGCAAAAGGGATCATGACCCATAGATAAAGAACCACTTCTTTAGAGGCTCATCCTGGCTCCTTCTGAGGTACAAATGATAGTCTAAGGTAAGAAAACCAAGATCTCAGACGCTCTTGGGAAATACTTTGAGTCAGAGGCAAAGAATTTATCCAGAGACTCACAATACAATTCTGAGTTTCCTAAGCTCAATTTTCAAGAAAGCAAAATGATACTTGATTCCTATACTCAAGGAAGATGTATCAATTTGATAAACCAATCAGAGAGAGTTAATTATCCTTTCAAATAGAATAATCTTTTCAAAGATTTTTTTTTCAAAAAAGATTTTAGTTATGTGTATGTGTGAGTGAAGGTACCCACATAGACCAGAGGATGTCTTAGGATCTGCTGGTGCTAGAGTTACAAGGGGTTGTGAGCCTCCTGGTGTGGGTGCTGGGACCCAAACTCTGGCCTCTGCAAGAGCAGCATGCTTTTAAACATTCAGGTGTCTCTCCAGCCCAATCATAGGATATTCTTACATCTTTCCCTTCTCACACTATTTTTATATTATTTCCCACATATTTATTTTTATTTTACGTGTATCAGTGTTTTCTAGCATGTATGTATGTGTACCATGTGCATGCCTGGTGCCCTCAGAGACCAGAAAAGGGCATCAATCCCTGAAACCAGTTATGGATGGCTGTTAGCTGCCATGTGGGTGCTGGGAATTGAGCCCAGGTCCTCAGCAGGAGAACAAAGTGTTCCAGACTGCTAAGCCATCTCTAGTTCTACCTCCCCATATTCTTGCTGAAGACAAAATATCTGTTACGTGAACCTATGCACATCACACTAAAAACAGTTATCAAAAACAATGGATGGTATTTACATCCCAATTGACATTGTCCCCCCACCCAAAGCCTGTACACACACACACACACACACACACACACACACACACACACACACTGATATATATAGTAAGGAGGATGTGTCACACTTTACAGAAGCATGACCAGTTAGTCCAGGCTCAGTGTTACTTTCTAATCAGCATCTTGAGGTTGCCAGCAACCAAGCCAAGCTCCTTTTTAGCATAGCATCCTGTCTCTGGGGAAAAAATCTGATAAAAATGGATCTTAGTATTCCATTATCCCTTAGCATATGTACTTTTTAGCAATCCACTCACCTAAAGTCATACATCATTATTCTAGGATGTATGTTTCTGTGCTGGCGATTTTGAAACGGGGTAAAGAAGAAGGGTGTGCCTAGAGGGTGCAGCTGTGGGACTAATGGCGTCCTCTGAAGCTCTGTTGACTGGAATTCAGGAACTGAACTTCCAGGAGCAAAAACAGTAGAGGATGTCTGCATTCTTTTTATTGAAAGAAAAACTCTGTCCGGTTGAAAACTACATTTCCCAGCATCTCTTGCGCTTAAAAGTAGCCAATGAGGTAGGTATCAAGAGCAGAGGTGGGTGGAGCTTCTGGGGAAGTTGGGCTCTTTGTGGATTTGATACTTTAAAGAGGCACAAGCTCTATGCTTGCTGGGGGGCGGGGGTGGGGGGGGAGCTGGAGAAAGGGTTCAGCTATTCAAACCACTGTATGGAGGATTGTTCCCATAGCAGATAAAGCCAGCCTGTAACTGAGATAACTGGTCTGCTCAGGATCAAAGTGTACGAAGTCTCTGGCTCAAACCACTGTTCTGAAGATGGTGTTACCAGGATATCAGGACACAAGCATTGGCTTAGGCAATGTGCCACGATACTGAGGATCAACGTCCCATTAGAAAAGTTGGGGCTTAATTGACTGTGGCCTCAGGCTAAGGGGACCTAACAGAGTTATTACTTACTGGGCCTGCTCTTTAATTCCTGTTCTATGATTCTTTGTAAATTTGGAAACATCCATCCTAAATTTTGTTTGGTAGATGCAAGGCTGGATACCGACTGCCTGTTTATTTATTTATTTTATTGAAATAGGGTCTCAGGTCGTCCAGGCTTGTACCCAAGGGGAGGGGAACCTTGAGCTCATCCTCCTGCCTCCATCTCCAGAGTGATGGGATTACGGGTGTACACTACTGCACCTAGTTTATGTAGTGCTTGAACCCAGGGCTGTGTGCGTGCTAGGCAAGAACTCTACCGCGGAGCCGCAGCCTGAGTCTCTGACCTGTTTATTTATGAACATAAAAATGGACCAGCCTCACCGGGCGGTGGTGGTACATGCCTTTAATCCCAGCACTCGGGAGGCAGAGGCAAGCAGACCTCTGCGAGTTCGAGGCCAGCCTGGTCTACAGGGCAAATTCCAGGACAGCCAGAGCTACACAGAAAAACCCTGTCTCGAAAAACAAAGAAACAAGCAAACGAACAAACAAAATTGGACCAGACTCATTTTTTCATACATATCATCCCATAACTACTATTATTTCTTTAACTATTATTATTGACACTAAGGTGCCGGCATTCTCACCTCCATGTAAGAACAACTAGATTACCTATTCACTGTGCACTCATTGCCTACCTACCAAGACTCTGGGACTACTTAGAAACACAACCCTGTGGGGCTGGAGAGATGGCTCAGTGGTTAAAAGCACTGACTGTTCTTCCAGGGGACCTGGGTTCAATTCCCAGCACCCACATGGCAGCTCACAACTGTCTGTAACTCCAGTTGTAGGGGACCTGACACCCATGGCAAAAACACCAATGCACATAAAAATAAAAACAAGTAAATGAATAAATGAATAAATGAATAAATAAACAAATATCAGTCAGGTTGGTGGCCCAAGCCTTTAGAAAACAAGCAAACACACACAGGCCTATGAGCAAAAGGACATTTGTCTTAGTTACTTTTCTATTGCTGTGAAGAGACACCACGGCCAAGGCAACTTAGAATAGAAATCATTTAATTGCGGCCTTGCTTACAGGTTCAGTGGGTTAGAGACCATGGTTATCATAGCGGAGGGGTGAGGGGTGGGGGTGGGGGGAGGGATAGCATCAGGCAGGCAGATAGACTTGTCACTGGAGCAGTAGCTAAGAGCTTCAATCTTATCAGCAAGTTGAAGGCAGAGAGAGAGAAAAGAGAGACACTGGTCCTGCATGGACTTTTGAAACTTCAAAGCCTACCTCCAGTGACACACCTCCTCCACCAAGGCCACATATCCTAATCTGTCCCAAAATAGTTCCACTAATCAGGAACTAAGCATTTAAATATATGAGCCTATGGAGCTGGTCTCATTCAATCTACTACAGATATTAACATTCAACAAAAGTGAAAATGGATGGATACTAATTTCCACTACCACTGTGGTGGTTTGAAAGAAAATGGTCCCAAAGCGAGTGGCATTATTAGGAGGTGTGGCCTCGTTGGAGTAGGTGTGGTCTTGGAGGAAGTGTGTCATGGTGGGGATGGGCTTTGAGGTCTCCTATGCTCAAGCTATGCCCAGGGTCACAGTCCACTGCCTGTTGCCTGCAGATCAAGATGTAAAACTCTCAGCTCCTTCTCCTGCACCATGTCTGCCTGCATGCTACCATGTTCCCTGCCATGATGATAATGGACTAAACCTCTGAAACTGTAAGCCACCAAAATTAAATGCCTTCCTTTATAAAAGCTGCTATGGTCATGGTGACTCTTCACAGGAATTGAAACCCTAACTAAGACAACCACGTAGTAAAATATACACTAAACTTTCCAATTTCAAGTGTTTTTTAAGGGTGGTGGTCAACAGCATGAAGTCAGCCACATGTTGTCCAAATGTCACCATCTCCCATCCCTGCCAACTCCTACTCTTCCTCAGCTGAACTCTGTGCCCATGAACCTAGTTCTCCACTTCTCTCCACTCCTAACCCCTTCTTTATCCATCTCTGAAGATGATGCCATCATTCTAAGTGGGTAGTACATGTTTGTCTGTGATTGGCTGATAACGGTCAGCATACAGCCGTAAGCATCTTCCATGCAGGTGTGTGTCAGAATCTCTCTCCTTAAAGTGCAATAGGACTGACAGACTCAGAAAGACAGACATCCCAAGATCAATATGAAGGGGACAAAGGATAAGAAAGAGTCATGGGCAAGTGACTCTGGCCAAAGTTCTTATATACATGTATAGAAACTTCATAATTGTTACAAGCACAGGCTTGTACCTTTAGGACAGATTCCACAGCCTGAATCAGGCCATACCTCTCCGAGGCTCTCTCTGGGACAGAGTTAAGAAGGTGTTGGTGCTGTGGACTAATTGCTGCCCACGCCTGATTTATGACCCTACCCAGTGCCTGCTCCTCTCCGAGCCTTGTCATATACACGGTGCTGAGCTAAATCACAGGATGGGAAACTTCCTGCAGCCCCAAAAAGGTTACAAACAGTCAGATGTTTCCTTCACTCTTGGGATTGCTCTGGAGGCTCTGACTGGAGATTTGCTGAGAAATCTCTCTGAAGAAGCTCCCCTGGCTTCCCTTCATCATCCCTCTCATGACTGCGCTCTCTCTCTCTCTCTCTCTCTCTCTCTCTCTCTCTCTCTCTCTCTCCCTATCCCTATCTCTTTCATTCTTTGTTTTTGTTTTTGTGTTGTTTTGTTTTTCAAGACAGGATTTCTCTGTGTAGCTCTGGCTGTCCTAGAACTCGCTCAGTAGACCAGGCTGGCCTGGAACTCAGAGATCCGCCTGCCAAGTGCTGGGATTAAAGGCATGTACCACCATTGCCTGGCCATTCTCTGTCTTAATGAAGCTTCTTTCCAGGTTTTAAAAAGATCCTCTCCTTGCCTTTTAAGGCCCCATCCTGTTCAGCTCTCCAGATAGTATCCCGTCCCTCCCACCTCAGGGCCCAATAAATAAGGACCTCTTGTCCTCTAATAAACGTCATTGCATTAAAGGGAACTATGGGCCCCTGGTCAGCTCCCTTTCTATATCAACTTCTTCTGTTTTTCGGGCATGACAGCACCAACACTGGTTATTTTGTATAATTTATGTGTAAAAAATTGCAATAAAGCTGGGTGATGGTGGCACACGCCTTTAATCCTAGCACTTGTGAGGCAGACGCAGGTGGATCTCTGTGAGTTTGAGGCCAGCTTGGTCTACAGAGTGAGTTCCAGGACAGCCAGGACTACACAGAGAAACCCTGTCTCGAAAAACAAAAACAAAACCAAAAAATTGCAATAAAAAAGCCTACCTTTCCTTTTCAAGGCTGAACAACCCTCCATGCATGCATATAGCTTATGTTCTCTTTAATCATGCATACACTGATAGATACTGGATGGCTTCACTTTTTGGGGCTGTCCTGACTAGTGGTTCTTTCTATTCCTGAAGTTTTTTCTTCTAAAGTCTTTTCTTCTAAAAGGTTTTTGTTTGTTTGTTTGTTGGTTGGTTTTTTTGTTTGTTTTGTTTTGTTTTGTTTTTTTGTTAGAACGTGGTCCAAGAATGAGTCCTGTGAGGGGAATTCTGAGTGCATCTGAGAAAACTCCAAGAAAACAATAGTCTGGTGACCTCAGTTTCTCCAAAATCATGGAATTGTTCTTGGAATGTGCTTTCCTGCCGCTCCCAGGTGTAGCAAATAGGAGTGAGTTTGCTTTAGATTATTCATTACAACCGGCTATTGTTACTACTTTATATGCCTCTATGGAAAAGTGTGTTCTTGCCATATGAGGCTTGTCCAGCTCATGGGGCTTATGCTTGTGATACTCATGTGACTCTTAGCCCTCAAAGTATAATGTAGTGAGTAGCCATTCCAACCTTGATCTAGAAATTCCAACCCCCATTGAGGCTTCAGTAACTGTCACGCCTACAAGGCAGGGCCAAGAGAGGACCCTGAAGATCTTAGATCCGGATGCACCGCTCTCTCTTGGTTCCTGGACCCTGGACCCTGAAGGTAGACCGAGCAGAATTCTCCAGAGAACACTGCCGGACTGCGCTATGTCTTCCCCAGACCCTGCAACCTACCTATCTCTTCATTTGTAAGTTACACCACTAAATAAACCTCCCTTTTAACTACGTGGAGTGGCCTTATGATTTCACCAATAGTATAAATCGTCTGAGGCCTGAGGCGCTGCATACAGTTGGCTCTTGCATGCCACTTTAGTCTGCCTCACTTTTAGCTTCCACTCTCCCAG
The DNA here is from genome assembly GCA_902168425.1 of Peromyscus attwateri. NCBI lineage: Eukaryota > Metazoa > Chordata > Mammalia > Rodentia > Cricetidae > Peromyscus > Peromyscus attwateri. The sequence continues at coordinate 33,520 of CABHPP010116840.1, forward strand.
GGTCACACTGCCAACTAAAGCAGTAAACAGTGCTGCTGTTGTTGTTTGTCAAAGGCTTAGGTGCGACAGCTTTCCTCACAACAGAGCCAATGCCAAGGTGGACACTCTGGGCTAAAGTATTTAGAATTTGATTTTTGAGCATATCTCACTGAGTAGAACAAATGAATTAAGAATGCAGAAGGGAGGCTCTGAGGACAAACCTGCATCCTTGGGTGAGGAGAGATAATGTCAGGTAAAGACATTGGGTGCCGAACCTATGACTCCGGAACCTTCATGGTAGGAAGAGAAAACCAACTCCTTCAAGTTTTCCTCTGACTACCACATGTATATACACACAAACACACACACACACACACACACACACACACACACACACACAAGTAAATAATCAACAACAATAACAAAAACCCACCACAACAATAGCAACATCCTCTCTAATGGAAGAAGTATCCAGAACCTTCTCTCTTACAGTATTGCCACCTAGAACAGACCAGGCTCATTGACCTGAGATGTGATGGGCATAAAAATGAAGAACATTCAAGGCATGGCTCAAAAGCATTAGGGACCCTGAGGGTCCTTCAACCAATTAAACACATTAAAAGAATTAAAAAAAAAAAAAGTTTCAGAATCTGGTTTGTACTGGTTCAGCATCATGTCACAGCCACCCAGTCAGCAACCAAACACATCCTCAACCAGCAGCATCCTTAAGGAAGCTGCATTATGGCGTGCCGGGTCAGAATACCGAAGCAACACAATTGCCGAATACACTACACTTTGTGTTTTCTTCCCAGAAGTCTAAGATATCTACTGGTCAAAAATCCCCTAACAAGACGACTAACAGTCCCCTCAATAGTAATAAAAACCCGCATAGAAACTCTTTATGCTGTTCTGTGAAACACCAAGCACACACAGGCAGTGTTTTTCTGGCCAAGAAAATGCAATGTGCGTTTTTATAAATTTTGATAAGTCAGAACTTAAATATGTGTGTGTGTGTGTGTGTGTGTGTGTGTGCGTGTACCAGAGACTGAGACTGATGTTGGGTACCTGCCTCAATTGCTTTTCCACTTGATTCTTTTGAACCAGGGTCTCTCACTGACTCTGCAGCTTGATGATTGCATTAGATGCGCTGCCAGCAAATCCCACTGATCCTTTGGTCTGTCTCCACAGCTCCGGGACTGCAGGCTGTGTGCCTCCATGCCCAGCTTCTTACATGGATGCTGGGGATCTGGACTCAGGTACCTGAGAGTATGTAGCAAGCACTTTACCAAACTCAGACATCTCCTCGCTCTCACAAGTCAGAGTCTCTTATTCCCTTAGGCTCTGCTTATGTTTTCAAGCTGGCTGAGGAGTATTCCAGCTCTCTTCCTACCCCATGTTCCAGGCTGTCCTGGATAGCCCAAAGAAATCAACTGACACGTATTTATTGAGCATCTACCACATGAGGTGACTACATAGTGCAAGACATAGAGACTCCTGGCAATTCTGTCTGCAAATTTTATAAGCCAGGTCTAAACAACAAGGACGCTACAGAATTAGCAAGAGGGGATCCTTGTATAGAGACAGATGGATGATGTACACTCAGTTCTTAGGCTGTGAATTACAAGTACCTTTGCGGCTGCGTGAGGTGAGGCTCCCTGGTCCAAAAGCAGAAGGGCCACTTTCTGATTATCATAATGCGCTGCTACGTGCAGTGGAGTTAGCCCGCTCTGAAAACACGTGCAGAGACAACAACCAGGGTCAAAAGGGTCTTAGTAGGAGATGCCTAGATGTAGGAAACGGGATTAGACCGCATACAACAGAAAACAGCATTCACATTCAGGTTCCCTTGTATGTGGACCCGGCGTTCACCTGATCCCAAGCATAGTCTTCACCCTAGTGAGACTTCAATATGACCTAGGTACCATCAAAGTGGCTGGGAGTGTGGGTGGGGTTATTAGCAAGTGTTGGTTTGTTAGTGTGGGAGTGGCCCGCTACAGGGTGGCTGGTGATGTCATACCTTCCCAGCAGCATCCGGAGACGCACTCTTCTGAAGCAGGAGATTGGCTACTTCAAGCTTGCCATATTTCGCAGCCACGTGGAGAGGCGTGAATCCCTTCTGAGGAAAGAAATGGAAAAACATCATGAATGGAGGTGACACTGGGCAAGACTTCTTGGGGCTAATGGCTTATTCTAGTGATGAAGATGAGTTCTGCGTATGTGTAAAGACCTAGATAGCACATAACAACTGAAGACTCCTCTAGTCCATAGGGACAAACAAGCAGACTAGACCTAATGGGTGTGTCTAACGTGCAACCTGTGGGGCCATAGGTGTCTCAAGATAGCTGTGATTGTGGCCTAGCACAGTTGTAGACCACAGGGTTGTGTAACAGTGTCAAAAGGCTGGACACCTCTGAAGACAAAGAGAATATTTGTCCCTCTGCTGACTGAACCACGCCGTTCGCTGATGTGGGAACTCATCAGGTAAGTCTGATAAGCCGGATCTGGTAATTATTCCAGGGCTCTTTGGGGATGTTATACTATGGGAAGAAAGGCTTGCACAGGCCCCACTTCAGGCCCATGTTGGTGTGCACAGGAAACCCCATATTAAGTCTGGAACCTTTGTGGGCCCACATCAGCAGAGGGCACGTCCTTTTCCCCTTTCCCTGCTCGCCCACGAATACACACAACGTCTTCACGTATGCCCCTGCCTCCAGGAGCAGTTAGAAGTCTTTTCCTCTTTGTTCCCTGAGGTGGAATGAGTAAGGCCACGTGCAAGAGTTGGACACTCCCAGTTCCTGGCTGTTCTCCCACGATTCCAGACCCCACAAGGACCTAGACATCGACTAGTCAGTCAACACACAACATTGGAGAGGGTTTCATCAGAGATGGGAACATGACCAATATAGACCATCTCATAAGACTACTGTGAACCAGAGCCAGTGGGCAGCTGGGATGGAGAAGGGCCGGGGGTGCCCTGGGACGTCCATCAGCCATTATTCTGTTATACATTTTAAGGACATCCAAGAACCTGTGGTATGTGACTCGACTCTCCTAAAGAGCCCAGGGAATCATGGGAGATGAAGTTTGGGGTAGTCACTATTTATTCAGGTGTTTCTCCTGTATTTATAATCATGGTTGTATCAATTATACACTAGTCCCTCTATAGCCAGAAAAGAGACTACAGCACCCATCCCTCTCCTCTCAGGACATGTCATAGACCAGTTTTCCTTCTGTTACACTTGTTATGTCCATGCAGTTCTCATAAACATCATATGAATAAACAAAACAGACCAATTTTGCATTCTGTGTGCAATTACAGCCACGGGAGGGTATTACTTGAAGACACCATGATGCCCAACCATAAGTCAAACAACTATAACAAAAACAGAGGCAGCAACAAACAGAAACAAGAGAAACCTCTCCCTATTTGAAAGTTGTAGAGAAGCCAGGCGGTGGTGGTGCGCACCTGTAATCCCAGCGCTCAGGAGGCAGAGGCAGGTGGATCTCTGAGAGTTTGAGGCCAGCTTCCTTGGTCTATAGCCAGAGCTACACAGAGAAACCCTGTCTCAAAAACAAAACAAGCCAAGAAAATAACCAAACCAAAACAAAACAAAGGAAAGAAAGTTGTAAAAAAGCACCAATGGACTGAGTTTGTAGTGGTTTTGATCCCAGCAAAGGAAATCAGCAGGTGGGTCCCAAACTGCCATTTAAACCTCTCAAGTAATTTGCAAACCAAAATGAAACAAACAAACAAAAATTCCCTCTGATTCTAGATGTCACTAAGGTATCCTTAGAAGATGACATATTGAGAAACTTAAGAACTAAAGAAAATTCCTCCAACCATGAAGAACTACTTCCCTGTTATTCAAGGCTTCTGTGGCCATGTCCATGACTAGCCTAGGGTCCCACTATAGGCCCGGAACCACAGGCACTTAACCCATCACTGTTCAGGAGACCCCAAAAGGGTGTGCTTCGGCAGCCAAGTCCTCACACCTTTGTTGTTATGGATAAAGATGCTCCATGGTCCAGAAGGAACGCAGCGACGTCCTCATGCCCCTCTCGAGCCGAAAGGTGAAGGGGGGTGTACCCAGAAGTTGTTGCAGCATTGGGCGATGCCCCTTGCTGCAACAGTTGCTGCACGATATCCGCCTTCCCCAGTCGGGCTGAAATGTGGAGTGGTGTCTGGTCATCCTAAAAGCAAGGTAGAAACAGAAGGTTGGTGAGCTCGCAAGGCAATGGTGCGGTATGAAAAATGCAGGGGATGTTAACTGCCCCGTGTCTGAGGTACACACAACTCTAATTCAATGCTAAGAGGAACATCATTTCTCCTTTTCTACAAGGTTTGGAGATGCTAGGATGGAGGATCTTAAAGGCCCTCGGACTTTTTGTATGAGAGTATGAAAGGCGGTTCTACCTGTACGTTATCTCTTCACTACCTGCCACAAAACATTGGTTTTAATCTATAGTGACTCTTTTGGGGGGTGGGGTAGGGGCAGGGGGGATGAGAACAAATCTGAATAAAACTCGTGTGCCTGGGTGTTATACTTACTTCTACAAGCCATCTCAACGTGACTTTAGTGCTTTATTGCCTGATTGGTGCCACCCTTTGTCCACAAGTCAAAAGCTAAGGAAGGCAAAATAGGGCCATGCAGGGGTCCTGCTTCTGGGGTTTGTCCAGTTGTGCATTCTGGCAGCAAGGGCTGCATCTGCCTACAAGGAAGGGCTAACTTATTATAGTTCACCCAAAGGCATGAAGCATGCACTGAATCCTGCACCCAAGGGGACTTGAGACAAGTGGGAGAGCCCTCTCTTCCTGATCTGTCCAGATAGGTACCCCTAAATGTCCCATATCATTTCTCCAAGTGAAATACCTGCTGAAACAGAGCAGTTTCTTTAAGCCTCTCTGACAGGACAGGCAGAGAGAAGAGTAGAACAGACTATGGGTACTTCTTTGCATGAAGGTGGCGAACAATGGCAGAGAGACTACACAACCAGTAGGAAGCAGAGGAGGACGGTTGTGGGTTGGCTGTGAAGTGTCCCCTACAGGTTCACGGGCTACAGCACTTGCTCCTTGGCTGGTGGCACTGTCTGGGAAGGTTATGGGACCTTGAGGAACTAGAGCCTCACTGGAGAGAAGTGGGTCACTGAGGTTGGGACCTGAGGTTTGATGGCCCAGCCCCATCTCCTCTTCATTTTCTGCTTTCCTGACTGCAGATGTGTGACCAGCTGACCTCCAGCTGCCAGGCTGTGTCTTTTCCATCAATAAGGAATGACCCCCCCTTGAACTGTACGTCAGAATAAACTATTGCTCCCTTAAATGGCTTCTTTTCAAATATCTGGGTATAGCAATGAGGAAAGTAACTAATACAAGCAATAAGAGGGGACACCAAGACGCCCTGACAAGCAGGAGGCATCCTGAGGACAGAAAAACCAAAGGAGAAGTTCACACCCCTCTGTCATGGCTGCCTCAGCCCCAGAACTTTGCCGCCATCCATTTCTCAGGCTTTGCTTGGAGTATTCCACCTGTATTTCTCAGATGTCTTCACAGAAGTCATTACTCTATGTTTTCTTCGAGAACTCTTGACGGTGGGTCACATGCCCACATGAGGTTACTAACTCAGCACAGGGCCACGGACCCATAGTAACCAAAAATTAATTCATAAACCATACGTCTATGAAGGGTTTCTGTCAGCGGTTGCCCATGTCTCTTTTAGAGCTTTATTGCATCTTTGGTTCTGGATATGAAACATGAGCACTTTGCACTGCCCATGTGGCCCGCCACACATCGCCCAACAAACACTGCTGGTTTTTAAAGCCTGGTTCACTTTCCACACTCTTATACGATATGAACCACAGCGCTTTTTACCGCACATACAATGTTTCCTGCTCTTACAGAAACATCATAGTTTAATTGCTGAGCGCAAAGACTTTTAACATTTCCCTTTTGACATTCCTAAGCATGTAAGTATCACATTAATATATCTATGGATTAGAATGTGGCAGAGTGTTGGTTTTTAAAATTACTGTTTGAGTTGCTGATTTGAGTTTCACAAACAATCATTAAATTGTTTTGGCTCAGTTAGGATGGAATGTCTAACAATTTCTGAAATGGCCCTCAATATCTTACAGCATGTATTTATGCAAATCAAAGTATGGGTGAACTCTGAAAAACTTTGAAGATGTTCTACATCCTGGAATATCAACTATTCAGGCAAGATTTAATTATTTATGAAAAAATAAACTAGCACATCCATCATTAGTATGCAGGATCACTTTCAACTTTAATAAAGTTGAATATCACAGAGTTGATATAAAGTACACTTACGATTGATGGTTAGTAAAGACTGGTTATATGTTGTGTCCTGCTTTATATACCTTTATATGTGGAATAACAAGAAGCAGCATTTAAAAAGTTCTATTCTAGATAAGTAAATGCAGCACAGAGACATCAATTAACTTGCCCAGTGTAACTCAGCCGCTCAATGGTGGATCAAGATTCAACTTCAGGCAGTCAGCTGAGGAGATTGGTCTTAGCCATCATACCTCCCTCATGACATTCAGAGTATGAACATCATCTGCATTATCAACTAGACATGCTGTTGGTAGTCAACACGCATGAATACAAGGCTCTCACTATCAGTAATAGGATACTGCCTTCCTGGTCATTCCGTTTTACTAAGTTGGAAGCAAAGCTATGATCTTCTAGACCAGGGTCTTCAAGCTACACTTCAGGATCCCCATCAAGCTGCCACCAAAGGAAAATCAAAGTTAAATTATTCAGCTGGGTGTGGTAGTTCAGCCTCCCAAATGCTTGGACTTCTGGTATGAACCAGTCTTTCTCAGCCCTCATCGACGTCTGGGGCATTATGGTCTCATTTTTATAGAAGGGAAAGAAAACCACATCCCTTTTCCTCTTGAGGCTGTGCCAACTGACATATAAGTCAACCCAAAATGTGGACTCATGTTTACAGGCTGTGATTGTTCTAGAAACTTCCTCCCTAGGATCATCTCAGTATGAAGAGCTCTGGATCTGCCTAGATCCGGTTCCTAACCTGTTAGGGGTTTGTAACGTGCCCGGGGCAGTTCCTTATTTTGCGTAGCTGTGCTACACAGCTGAATGGCTATGGTGGCAGATTATTTTTTATATGATTCTTCATCACTGGAAGGTCTTATGAATAGAACCTGTTTGTGAGAGGCAGTAAGCATTCACCTGGAGGTTTACTGAACCCCGGGCTTCCGCCTCCGTTTCAGTTTTAAGGGCCTGCATCTCGCCTTACCTTAGCTTTTGCTTCTACCTGAGCTCCGTCTTGTACCAGATACCGCACCACTTCGGCTTGGCCCGACCGAGCCGCCATGTGCAACGCTGTTTCTCCTCTCTGGGGAACAGAAGCCAAAGTCAATGAATGGCGACTCTCAAAATGAAGGCTTTGTTGACATGAAGTTATAGTGACTGTTTATTGCACACACAAAATGCCCCAAGCACTTCCTTGCTGCAGATACAGGAAAATAAACACATAAATTTTTCCCAGGAAGCTGTGCCAGGGTGTCAAGGACATGGTGTAACCTCGAGGATCCCAGCCGCTGATGCTGTCGGAAGCACAGCTCAGGTCTACAGCAAGGCATCCTTAAGGTAGAAAAGGTACCAATGCTCACAGCATGGAGAAGAGGTACACACGATGAAGTAGGGCAGGTGAACAAGCTTACGGGGAGAGGCCCATGCCTACCTAACCTGCACTCACAGTCAAACTGTGCTGGATGCCAGCCTCCCCATGGCACGTCATCCCAGTTTCAAAGAACTGGCAGTCTGGATATCAGTGTCAATTTATCAGTTCTTAAATACTGTCTCTTGGGATTAAACATAAACACTGCACAGGGGCACCGAAACTACACTGAGGGTCAGATGTGGCCTGCCTCCAGTGACCTAAAGAGATAAAAATCGGATGTTCTCTCCTGCCTGCCAGTTTCCAAACAACTGACTCAGGAGCATTTCTTGGTACCACTATGAGGGTCATTGGCCCATGCCTACCCTACCCTTTCACCTCATAGTCTCTAACTCAGATTATTCATTCAACAAAAATGACAATATGACAGAAAGCATACCCCGACACATAAACAATAATAAAAACCAAACACATTTGCTCAGACGAGAAAAACCCACGCTGAACTGACTTTGATAAAACAATCTTTGCTCAACAAGTCATCTATCTGAATGGACAGACAGGAAGGTGTCCTCACAGGAGACATGCCATGTGCTTACTGGAAAGGAGCTGAGGATATTGTTTGCTTTGTTACACACTGTTCTTCATGAAGGAAAATAACATCTGGATTTAACCCTACACAAGTGCGTGTCTAAGACCTCATGGCACATCCCCTCTGTGATGACTATTGCTTATTTTCACTTCTTTATTGCTTGTGAGTTAAACGGGTGGTCTTACGCCTGCAGTCCATTGTGCTAAAAGGATGATGTTAAATTTGAAAGTCTGTAAAACAATGTCGGATGGCACAGCATGCTCAGGGTGAGCAGTTACTGCTTAGGTAATTACTCTAAATCATCTCATAGGTTTGATGGTGATGCTCAGTGTGGGGAAACATTGCCTGTTCACTCAGATTTCCATGGGATTGCTACAACATGGTAGAACCCTTCTAAAGCAAATGACTTTGAAGTTATGTGTAATTATGTCTTCACATATATGATGACACTGTGTGAATCATACCCTCAATGTGCAGTACTTTGATGGATTCTCTCAGAGAATACTACAGCACTGCAATTCTACTCTAGTATCCAGTAGTAATGTCCTTGCAATGTTAATGGACACATTTCTTAAATCTTCACAATATTTAGTCAAGTGAATATTGACAGGATCTTGCCTTCAAAGCCAAGGAAATGAAAGATGTTTTCAAACTCTATATCTGAAGTAATAAGTTCATTATTATTTAGTAATAATGAACTTACTTATAGTAAATATATAAGTACATAAAAGCCACTTTTTTCAGCATCTTAAAAACTCACAACTGAGCCGGGCGTTGGTGGCGCACGCCTTTAATCCCAGCACTCGGGAGGCAGAGCCAGGCGGATCTCTGTGAGTTCGAGGCCAGCCTGGGCTACCAAGTGAGCTCCAGGAAAGGCGCAAAGCTACACAGAGAAACCCTGTATCGAAAAACCAACAAAAAAAAAAAAAAAAAAAAAAAACAAAAACTCACAACTGAACTTCTTTGTTAAGGGTACTTACCACATTGGTGGTGTTTGGGGAGGCTCCATGATGCATTAGCTGTGACACAATATTAACATGTCCCATGAAGGCAGCAACATGGATTGGGGTAAGGCCCGACTAGAGGGGAAGGAAGACAATGGTGGTTGTTGGCTTATCATGTAAGGGGCTTGATCATGTGCTTGCCTGCCTGTCTGCCTGCTTCCATCCATCTACCTATACATTTACCCACATGTTCACTCATCCATCTATTCATCTATCCACTCATCCATCCATCCATCCACCCACCCACCCACCCACCCACCCATCCATCCATCCATCCACTTATTCACTCCATCTCCATTCATTCATTCATTCATTCATTCATCCACTCACCCACAATCCACGCATCCATCTTAACCAGCACAGGGGGCAAATGGAAAGACATTAAGATAGTCACCGTATGTCACAGATTCTATGAGGTGAATATATCAGCACAACTGTCACTTCCCTAAAGTAAGATCTGTGATATGAAAGACTTAACATCATCTCTATTAAAGAAAGAAGCATTTATTTTATAATTTTGATAGAGATTTAAGAAAAAGTATACAGAGAAATAAAGTTCCTTACTATAGAACTTTAATTGTCCATATGAGTGTTTGTATGTGGGGCACGGTGATAATATACACATTAGTAAAATGGTGGCTAGTAATTCAAATATTATTCTGGACTTGGAATTCCCATGAACTCTGAATAAATGGAGCCTATGATACATAAAGTAGCCAAAGCAAACCATCCCTTTAACAAAGAGAAAACCAACGGCAGGCCTCCTGATCATTCGATATGTTAACTCTACAAGCATTGCAAGTGAATGAAAGGCTCATGGAGAGGAACAGGATGCTTGCTTCAAACTCTGTGGACATATACACCTCCTTCCCCGAGCACTTGTCAGAATAAAGCAGAACTGACAGATTCTCAGGGTTTTTCTAGTGAATATGTCCATGGATAAGAAGGTGTAAATAGAGAAATTAAGAAAAGAATTAGCCGGGTAGTGGTGGCGCACGCCTTTAATCCCAGTACTCGGGAGACAGAGCCAGGCGGATCTCTGTGAGTTCGAGGCCAGCCTGGGCTACCAAGTGAGTTCCAGGAAAGGCGCAAAGCTACACAGAGAAACCCTGTCTCGAAAAACCAAAAAAAAAGAAAAGAAAAGAATTAAAGTCTCACGACAAGAATCACACGAAGCACTTCACTTTCCTTGTGCTGCTCATATAACTTTGTTCCATTTTTAATTTTCAGAATTTAATTAGCTTATAACATGAAACTGACAAAAATAATATGAATGGAAAAATTGGCCTCTATTTTTTAAAGAGAGAGAAAGTATAGTTAAGCTCTCTAGAAATTTGAGATATGTCAAAAATATGTGACAGGGCTGGTTCTGAAGTACAGTGGTATTGCCCAGCACGAGTAAGGCTGTAGGTTCAACTCTCTCTCTCTCTCTCTCTC
>CABHPP010116841.1:0-49171 GCA_902168425.1 Peromyscus attwateri
TAGATAGATAGATAGATAGATAGATAGATAGATAGATAGATAGACAGATAGAAAAGTCCCCCTAATCTCCACTTTCTTTCAAACAGACTTTGTTCTATCTACCTTACAGTTCCTTTCCATGATGGGTAACAGGATAGGTAAATAAGAAGGAAAAGACTTGCACTTGATCAATATTCATCCCATTGCCTTAATACTATTGCTAATGCTAGAAAATGCTCAGGGTCATCTATCTAGCATTACAGACTGTGGGAAGACAATGCGGTAAGTTGAGGAACAGCAGAGAAAGGAAAAAGCAAGAAGGACATAGCATGGAGGTTACCACACTAAGTAGTCAAGACATAAAGATGGAGTCCTTTACTATAAGGACTACAAATGACTTCTAAGGTTTCCAGCTCTAAGGAGTTCCTGAAAGGAAGTCCTTGGTGGTCACACATTTCAAAATTATCTATCAGAATAATGCAAGTCACATACTCTGAAGAAGCCCAAACATCACAGAGTCCTAACGAGCTGGAATGAGAGGCTTGATTAGGATGATCTCAAAGTTTATCCAATGACCGCCTTAACAATACTCAGGATCAACTCCATGACTCACATACAGGCTTGTCTTTTGTGACACATATCACTGTCATCAATAGCATTACATGGAAATGGATTTCGCTTCATGTGGTTTGTTTGAAGGTCAAAATTCTGTATTCAGAATCACATCATCCAGCTGGTCTGTCTCCTTCAGGAGGTAAACTTTGGAACAACCCAAGAAGCAATTGACCATACAGTCTCAAAGCTGCTTCTCTCCAGAATTGTTCACAGATGTTGCATAGCATTGAGCTCACAATGGCTAATGACAGTATCATGGTCTCCACATTCTTTACCTTGTATGTGTTTCCCCTCACTCCTTTATAGACTCCCTTCTGCCTCAGCTTTCTCACAGATACCTTCGCCTCCAGACTGTCTCACAAATTGTTTCTGACCAATCCTGTACATTTTCCCTTGGTCATGTTGCCCTCTGTTTATAGTCCTTGTAAGTGTTTTGCCCTGTTCTTGATAATAGAATTCATTCTTTTCTGTTCGTAATTAAGGTGTCACATAGACTCAGCAATACAAACACACTATCCCTACACGAACATTTGAACCATCCATGACTATGTATGACTGTTGAAAGTTGTTTTATCTTTTGGCATCCCAGTCCTTTTCATCCCCTTTACATTATAATGGTCAAGGGAAAGTGCATCCTCAAATCTCACAGGAGATACCAGTGCCTCCTGGATCGATTCCACTCCCCTTTCTGCCTTGCTGTCACATGTTTTGTGCCCCTCAAATGCATTCTGTCTCTTTAATTGACCTTCTATTTCATTTCAGGCAGCTTCCCACAGTCAGCCTGCAGCACCACTGCCCTCCTCCCATGTACCACCGTGCTGCTTTCTACCTGAGAATCTGGCCTATTCCTTCCCATCTCTTCACAAGTGGAGAGGTGGCTTGGTTCCCAGGAGACCCCAAGGAGTCCTCCCTGTAACAAAGCTCCTATAATCAAGTGTTCTTCTTCACCCTCCTTTCCCCTAAGTGATCTGTTCTTCAATGTTTAATGTGCATAAGGAGACGCCCTCCTTGGTTTCTGTTTCCTTTCTTTGTTCCTTTTCTAGATTTTGAAGCTCAGAACTGGGAATATTGAAAGGAGGAGTTTCAAGTGAATGAATAAGAGATGGCCTACATGTAACATATTGAAATGTTCTGTTTTATTCAACATCACAAGCATAGTGTGCCTAGTTCTATATGACAGGGAAGACAACTGAAAAATAAAGTTGATTGTCAAGTTTAGTTGACTACTTGCCTCCTCCTTTTCCTCTTCCTTTTCCTTCTTCATGGTTTATAGGAATCTTAAGGTCTTGGGATACATCTCAGTTGGTAGGCTGTTTGCCTGGCATGCTTGAGGCTTGGGCTCAATCCCCAGCATCACATGAAATAGCATGGTAGGTTATGCTCTAATCCCAGCACGTAGATGAGGTGGAGGAAGGAGGTTAAGTTTAAGATCATCTTTGTCTATATAATCAGTTCAAGGCCAGCCTGAGATATATGGAACTCTGTGTCAGAAATAAACAAATAAATAAATGAACAGAGGAAAGAGGGCAGATAGAGTACATTTTTATGTCCCATATAGCATTACTTTCATAAAATGTTGCACATTATAGTGTGTACTATTTTCATTAAGTCAATAAATTTTGGGAAAAGCTTTGTTTTTATTCCAGAGAATTAAGTATAAAAAGTTACAATTATGATATATTAGGAGAGATTATCACAGTAAGCCATGAATAATGAAAGCAGCAAAATATAATAAGTGAACAAATAATAGACATGATTATATCATGCTGTACAGTTTGGGGTAATGATTTTTAAATTTTTATTTAATTTATCATGTTTGTGTGGTGGGGGGCGGTGTATGCCATGATGCATGCGGAGGTCAGAGACCAACTTTTGTGAGTCAATTTCATCCTTTGAATATAGAACCTGGAGATGAAACTTGGGTCACCAGGCTTGTGTGGCAAGGACTTTTATTCATTGTGCTAAGGAGTTTTATGTCAACTTGACATAAGCTAGAGGAAATGCCTCCATAAGATCAGGCTGTAGGCAAGCCTGTAGGGCATTTTCATACTTAGTGATTCATGGGAGAGGTCCAAGCCCATTGTGGTTGGGGCCACCCCTAGGCAGGTGGTCCTGGTTCTGTAAGAAAGAAGACTAAGCAACTAAGGAACAAGCCAGTAGTACCCCTCCACAGTCTCTGTATCAGCTCCTGCTTTCTGGTTCCTGCCCTATTTAAGTCCCTATCCTGACTTCCTTCAATGATGAATGGTGATATGAAAGTATACGCTGAATAGACCCTTTGCTCCCCAGTTTGCCTTTGGTCATGGTGTTTCATCATAGCAATAGTAAACCTCACTAAGACACATACTGAACCACCTTTCAGGCCAGGCAGTAAATTTTGTGTTGTTGTTAAACTGTATGTCTTTATTTTGTTCTTAAAGTAGTATATTGTTTTTTCTTCTCTCTTGCTTTTGGGATTCAATGAGGTCAACTCAGTTACAATTACAGGCTACTCATATCAAACCCACAAAATTTCTACATAAAAAGGCATCATTATATTGTTTGGTCATCAAAAGTTTCAAGTTTGAACATAATATAGTCAATAAATCAATAAAACAGAGAGTTTGGGCTTGAGCAATAAACAAAGGTGTATTAAATTGTGGCCTTAAAATAGCCGTTTGACTTCAAAGAAAATAGTGTGTCCCTTTTCACACAGGTTTTCCCCCTCCCTTCAAGCTTTAAGCACACTATAAACCTGAAAGGTTTTCACATATATTGCCTGACATACAGTCAATATTCACTAAGCAATATTTTTCTATTACATTATTAGGAAAACTTCAAAACAGAAAAACAGTAACTATTTCCTGATAATTTCTCCAACAATCAGAAATTAACTAACTTAAAATGTTCAAGAAGTAACTCTGTTTAGTGTTGATTTCTTTCCTGAAGACAGGCTTGGTCCTTTGCTTCAAACTTCATCTCTAGCAATACTCATTAGCATATCAACCTTATTTCAAAGCAAGTAACCTAGAGTATTAAAATGTCGTCACTACTTACATTCTCAACTCAAGATGCCTCGCTGCGGGTCTGTCTGTCCATTGCTTGTGGCACTATAATTTGATCTGAACGCCGAAAACTCCCCTGGATTTTAAAAATAGCTCCTCAGGATGTGATTAATCAATTATTTAGAATGCCTTGAAGACGTCAGATGTGGGTCCAAACTCCAGTCACATGAAGAGAGTAGTTTTCAGTCACTTGTCCAGTGGCTGAGCCAAGAAGATAGTAAATATTTATAGGCTTATCCTAGGGCGCTGACTAATGGGGACTGGATGGCCTCTGAGAAAAAATAAACAAGGGTCTCCCACAGCGTGAGCCTGGCCAGCTTCATTGCTGGCTTCTCTTTCTGCTCTTCACAGGGATTACCCCTGCTCATCTCCAGTCACATTTTGATGGACCCACTGTTAAGTTATAACAAGTATTTTAGAAGGGACAAGAATTGTTTTCTTTCCTCTCGACCACATGTTTAGATTGGAGGAGCCTTGCATTCATGCTGTCTTTTTGCCTCTTAGTCTGCTGATCCCATCTCAATAGGCAGCTACAATGTTTGTTTTTGATCATTAAGCATTTGAGCACCATGCAAAGCCCTACAACAGAAAAGTATTTAAACAGTAGAGGATGTAAACCTGTCCAAGAATTTCATCTGAAACCAAACATCCAACTTTCAGGAGACAAGACATTGACAAATGATGATACTTAGGTCGCTCAGAACTCACACAGTTTGATTTCCAGTTTAAATGCTTGATTGGTTATATTGATGTCATATCTTAGGACTAAAGAGATGGTTTAGTGTATAAAATGCCCCCTGTGTGTACATGAAGATTTGACTTTGGTTCCCTCGCAACCATGTAAAAAACCATGTGTAGAAACATATGACTGTGTTTGTGCTGGAAGGTGGAGACAGTAGGATCAAAGACACTTCCTGAGCGTCTCAGTCTATCCGGATCAGAGAGCTCCAGTTCAATGAGAACCTGTTGTAAAGCAAAGTGATGACTGATAGAAGGAGGCATCTAACATTGACTTCTGCCCTCCACAGAAGCATGGATGGAGATGTATATGCATCCCCTCCACACATGGACACACATGAGCACATATCACATGTACAAATATGAAGTAATGATTTTAAAAAATCTGCTTTAAGAATATCTAGCCAAACACTCTGTGAGTTTATTTTATTGTTTTAAAAGTTTATATGAGTCCTCCATAGCACTACAAAGTTAGAGCTGGCCATGATCTTAAAATCCATTCCTCTAGTCCAAACTCCTCCATCTTCTAATTAGGAAACAGAGTGTCAGGGAAGTTAATGAGAGATGCAACCTTCACCATAGATAGTTGGTGACAACGTGGCATGTTTTTCCAAGAGGAGCTTCCAGCTTCTAAAGAATAGCTTTTCATCTTGTGTAAACTTAATTTTTACATTTTAAACATTTGTGGGGGCCGTCTTATGTAGCCCATGATGGTACTGAACTTGCTGTGTAACCAAGGATGACCTTCATCTTCTGGTTCTCCTGCTTCCACCTCCCAAGTGCTGTGATTATGCTTTTTGGCCATGGTGCCTGGTTTATGCAGTGCCATTAATCAAACCCAGGACTTTGTGTATACCAGACAAGCTGTCTACTAACTGAGCTACATCACTAGGTCCATTTTTAACTTTCTTTTGATCCCTTTGAGAATCTGTTACTCTTGAGAGTAAAACTCACACACACTTTGAAATTTACAGTTAATTTAAGAGAACCTGCAACTTCTGAAACTTTTACTCCAGATTCATTTGTGTGTCAACTCATAAATGTTTATCAGAACAGTGGATATTTTTCCTGCTGTATTTTTTTATAATTGTTCTTTATTCTTTGGGATTTCATACATATATACAATGAAAGATGTACATATACACCCCACATTTCTGTCTTCCAACTCCTCCCATATCCTCCCAACATATCCCCCTCCAAACCTCATATCTGTTTTGGGTATGTTTCTCTTTGAGAGCCCAATAATTCCAATCAGTGCGGCCTACACATGCACACATGTGAGACCACCCCCTGGAGCATGGGGAATCTACCAGTGGGATATCCTCAAAGAAGAATGATTCTCTCTTCCCAAGAAGCTATAACCTGCCCATAGCTCTTTACCAAAGGATAGGGGTGAAAGAGAAACTCCCCTCTTCTATATCAAAATTTTGACTGGCTTGATAGTCGTGTCATGAATTGTCCAGAAGATGCCATTTCCCATTTAGGGCTGAGAACTCAGTCACTTATCCCCAGATCTTTAAACAAATTATTTGTCTCTGTACTGACTGTGACAGATCTCAAAAAGAAGCTTATCTGGCCAAGACTGAGAGCAGCCCAGGCCTATGGGTATAAATATAAATGTTTAGAAAGCAATTTGACAAAGTGACCGTTTAGAAAAATAACAATAGTAGATTCTACCCTAAGGCCTATGACCTCTACAGTCATAGATTTTTGACCAGGAGTATAGTACCAGGCATGAAATTCCCTCCTATGGAGCATGCCTCAAATCTAATTAGAAATAACAGTCATGCCACTATCGCACTGTGAGCACCTATTTCCTAGCAAGTGAGGACTGTGGCATTCAGGGTCCAGTCCTTGGTAAGAACATTACTATCTTGTCTCCTCCAGCAGCCTTTTTGGTGCCTTTTGGCACTTTGAGAGCTAGCCATCAAGGAGAGAGTTTACTGGTTGATTGAGATTGACTTCTCCATGTGCTGTAGCCAAAGCATATGATGACTTCAGTAATAGGATCTTACCATGTAGTTAGAGTGTGTAACCAAGAGCAATGGTGTGTGTTGTTTTGGAGACCTCTGGGGCTTCCTTGACCAATAACACATAGGGAGTATCCTATCGCTTGAACTGTTATTCTAATAATAGATAGGAATTGACTGAGGAAAAGAAACTGACCTCAGCCACAACTGCTGATAGCAGGTGCCAGCAGCTATTGGCAGCTGAGACAGGGGGATAGCTTGAGTCTTCCAGTCCAGGGCCAGCACGGGAAACATAGGCAGACCTTGACTCTTAAAAAGAAAGGGAAGAGAAAGAAAGAAAGAAAGAGGGAGGGGCAGAGGGAAGAGAGGAGAAAGTAGGGATGGAGGGAGGAGTGGAAGGATTTCCTGCCTGTTTCAGCTGAAGATAGTTTTCAGCTCTTTCTACCTAAAAGCAGAAGCCGTGGGACTTCAGCCTGTATTTGACATTTCACTTTCACTGACCTTTGTGATGAGAATATTAGCCATTTGTTTCTTGTGCCTCCTTCACAGCAAGTGGTTAAAAGATCCACTTTAAAATGCTCTTTGCTACTTTAAAATAAAAAATAACAAGTTTATCATTTATTAAATGTGCTCAGTTGTCTAGCACAGAGCAGCCAACAAGAGCCTCTCAAAGATGTGTAGTCCTGTGTTCTGATGATTGAAGCTTTTTTTTTTGTACTTAAGTCTGGAGCCTTAAGATTCCTGGAGGCCTCCTTGGCCTCTGAAACCCTGAAACTCCATGCTTTGGTGAAAGTATCAGATTCCTCTGTGGAATATTGAGGCCTATTGTGAACAATAATCTTTCTTGAGGATTCCACAGCCAGCATACTTGGACTCTGAATGGGATATTGTGGTGATGGTTTTGTTTTTTTTTCTCAACTCAAGAAAGCCACTGGAGTTAGGATCCAGCGTTAACATCACCCCCTCCCTGTAAAGTCAGTCCTTGCATGGGCTTATACGCAGCTCACTCTTTGTATCATTTAGACAGTGGGATGTTTCAAGGTTAGTAAAGCAATTCTCAGGCATGACAAAAATAAGAAGAATATGTCCAGATTCTGTGTTTGGACTTTTCCAAACTCTTGAGCTAAGGATAGATTTGCTTCACATAATCTCTAGGCATGTGGAATGATAATTTCCCCATTCTCTTAGGACATCAACTCTTCTTAATTGAGCTAAAAATTAGCAATACTCAAAATTATCCTGCTATCACTTTACCCAACACATTTACTTTCCAGTTGTTGTTTAGAGCAAACTTTTATCTGTTGAGCCCTTTTCTCTCTCCCTTTATTGAGAAAAAGAATCCACTAGAAACATCTGTGTTCATATTTGTCTCTTCACACGCTATTCTGACCCCAAACAATCAGTTCTTTCTAATATTAAGTGAGAGTCAGGGATAGCACACCCTTGGCCAACAACCCCACTTTCAAGGCAACGGTATATTCTCTAGAAGTCAGTCCTGCTGTGGGTGGAAGGTAAGGCAGCTACAGTCTCCATAAAGAGCAGTCTCTGTTTATCAGTTAGGATTTTATCCTCCCAAAATAATGATGTATAGCACCCCCAGGCTGCTCCTTAAGATCACAATATTTTACTGTCAAGGACACGCTGGTGGGCTGGGGTGCTTGGCTCTTTGTACCTGAGTACATGAATCCATTCATGAATCTGCAGGTGGCTTGGGTGTCAGCAGCTCACTGAGAGGAGGTTGGAAAGTTCCACTTTAAGCTGCAGGTCTGTGCATGGGCCTGGAAGCTGCTGTGCAGCATGTCCACTAGGCTGGTTCTTCTCATGCCATCACCAAAGCCTGAGAGGGCACGTTGAGCGACACCAGGACTTCTAAAGTTCCTGCATACACGTGTCTACTAATATCCCCAAAGCAGGCGGGGGGGAAGGGGGGGAGGCACAAGGTCATGTAAATAGGAAACATTATCTTCCTTCAGACAATATTTAGGACACTGCGGGGAAGTTTTTGAAAACTGTAACCTATCACACTTTCTAAGGTTAAGTGCTGGTTGAAGAAATTTCTACCTTTGGCCACAGTGACTGGATGCAATTTCTCTCAAACTAAACTGCGTACTTGGCCCACTGTGAAAGCTTGGTAAAGTGGGCACTGCTTGATGGCCCTGGGAAACAACAAAGGGGACCAGGAGTGAATGGGGTCAAAGTCCCAGAATCAGGAAAACACCAAGCAAAGGACCACAGTTCCCTTTGGTTTCTGATTAGATCTGCCCCTTCCTTGCAGTGCAGGAGAGCTACTTGGGGCTCCCAGAAACTTCCTGTGGGAGAACAGAGAGCCGAGACCAGCTCTCCCCACACACCTTCTTCCTATGAATCATACCTCGGGTAGAAACAATAGAACCTCAGAAATTTGAGCCTGAAATTCTATATACAAGTTTTCTTGACAGTTTTGTTAACGTGCACCTGGGTGGGGCAATAGATTCCTAAGGGGGAGGCTGAAGAGCTGAGGGGAGACCAGGGAGTCTGGAAGTGGTGGGGAAGACCGAAGGACAAGTTCAGAGTGTGCCAGAGCAGAAGATGCTTAAATGCTTAAAGTCTTCCACTGAATCCCCTGGTAGACAGCTAGAAAATCCACAGAGAATCGAAAATTAGGCAATGTGTTTCTAAACGGTCTAGGAGTTTAGGATGACATCCAAACAGGAATTAGAATATCAGTAAATAAGAAACTGTTTCATGCCTGGGAATGTGGCTCAGTGATGCAATGTTTGCCTAACATGGTCATGGCACTTGAAAGAAAAGAGAAAATAGAAAGGAAAAAGGAGGGAGACAGAATACAGGGAGAGAAGAAAGAGGGAAAGATCCTAAAAAGAAATAATCCACAAATAAGCTAGCAATAGACAGAAAATTAAACAAAGAAAAGAATTTATAAGTGAAATAATAAAATTAACCGTAGGCAACAGTGAAAGTAAATGCAACATACAAAAAAAAAAAAACTGATAAAGCCAAATTTGATTATCATTTTTCCTTTTTGCCCATTGCCAGGGGATGCAAATTTGATTTATGTGCTTGGTCCCCAGCACTATGAACTGGGGACCAAGCTTTAGCATATGGATCACGAGGAAATATTTCAGATTTTAAAAATCCCAATACAAGGTATAACTGTGTGATTAAAGGAAAGTCCTATGCGTACATACACACATTTTTATCACATAAGACTGACAGTCAGGATTTCAGCCCCATGTCAGTTGACCTTATTGTACTGGGGCTGAAATACATTACATCATGGTGGGTGGGTATGAGGCAGAGGCCTGTTCACTTCATGGTAGCCAGGACGCAAGAGAAAATCATGTGGGGAAGGACATGGAGCTGAGACTGGATGTCCCATCCAAGAGCCTACTCCTGGTAATGTAACTTCCCTACTGGGTCCTGCCTCCTAGCAGCAGTATGAATTGGGGACCAAGCTTTAACACATGGATCACTAGGAAACATTTCAGATCCAAACTATGGCAGACACTGTCAACACATTTTTCAAAGAAGGGACCAATTTATACGCCTCCAATGGGTGTGATACTGCCACTTCTCCACAGCAGCTGACAACTGGTGCTGGACTTCAAGTCTAGCTGCCGTGGGAGACCAGTAGTGGAACTGCATTGAAATAGCCACTAGCTTTACTCTGGTGAGTAATAATGCACAGTGCTTTGAAGACATGGTCCACATGAGCAAATCCTTTTATGAAACGGCCACTTAAATCTTTTCTCTGGTTTTCTATCTGATTGTATTTTCTTATGTCTTTATCAATCTTCCCACGTTGTCGATAGAGGCCAGAGCAGGGTGTCTGGTTATCCTCCTCTGTAGATATATTTCTTGATTATAGTCTGGATATGAAGTCTTAGTCTGTTACTTAGGCTACTGGGATTAGGGATGAGTGTGAATGCTGTCAGACTCACCCACGTAGTCCCCAGATCTAGATGGACAGAGATGATAGCAGTGAGCATCCTGTGGAAAGGAGATCCATGGACAAGTGCCAGGAATAATTAGCACTGGAGTCTTCCTAAAATGAGTTGTTTGTGGGTTGGGGATTTGGCTCAGTGGTAGGGCGCTTCCCTAGCAAGCGCAAGGCCCTGGGTTCGGTCCTCGGCTCCAGTAAAAAAAAAAAAAAAAAAAAATGAGTTGTTTGTGGAATTAGAGGGATTGTATTTTACACCAGGCATACTATTATCTTTTGAAATCAAGGAAATCATTGGTAGATGAATGCCTACATTTCTTACTCACTTTAAAGAAAGCAGGTCACACTTTTATGTGGCATTGACAAGCCACTGGGGGACAGAGTTCTGTGTACAGACCATGTGTGCACTCTCTAAAGAGAGCAGAATTAGAAGGCCTCTCTACCACACCAATGAGTCAGTACAACAGAGACGCTCTCTGCATGTGTTGGAATGAGACAGATCTGGAAGGTCTTTGTGCTAAAGATAATGTACATACTTGGAACTCAGACCAGACACCTTGCTCTTGCGCCATATAATAATATTAAATTTTTCACCACTTCAGATCTAATATTGTCTTCAGCTGGCCCAAAGAGAATAGACTAAGCAATACCTCAGTTGGCAGTCAACACAGGCATGTGACTTGGGTACTCTCCTTTTGCTTTCCTGCCAAACCACATAGAGTTTATATGTTCTTTGCAAGCCATATAGGATATCTGCTATCCAGATCTACCATGCTAACTGCTAATTAGCCTTTGGCTTCTGTTTCCACTCTAAGATGTCAAGGACTTGGGCATAAGGCTTTGGTCTTGGTTTCCACACGGACTCTACTCCCAGAACAAAGTTCTCACTTCACTTTCTCTTCTATTAGCCATTCTGAATATATGTGTAAATCTACAAATGGTAAATACTCAGACAAGCCCCTTCCTCCTGTCACACAACATCATCAGGAGCAGGAGAGAGAATAGCTGGATGGTTTGGAAGCCTTTTAACCTGACCTTGTTTATTTGGCAACTTAAGAGAAGTCAGACAAAGCTGATTAGCCTGCTGGTGAATATACAGATATACAGAATATACCTGAATATATGGATCATTTTAGGGGAATTCTCTCTGCTCATGATTAAGGATGCCAATACATCCAGAGGAGTTCTATTTACAAAAGAGAGGCAGGTTCAAGCAATTTCTATTTCTAAGGCTCTGGCAGCTCATACCAGCACCACCTTATTGATTCCCTGGTGGTTGGAGGCCAGACCCCACAGCTGTCTGGTGGTGGGGTTTAATTAATCTCTACATTCTGACTTTCAGTATGAGTAGCTCCTAGCAGAACAACAGGAAAGTCACACTGGGCAGTACCTGGGTTGCAACCAAAGTGGTTCTGCAGGCTCTTGATGCTTTGCCATGAAATTCTCATTTAGCAAAACCTGGAACCAGGCTCTGGGTGCAGCCTGTGTTTTGTATTTGCCAAAGAAAGTCCTGGTATCTCTGCCTCTTGTTCCCAGATTTCCCATCTGGGATCTCATGCTTTTCTGTGACTAGCTGTAGTAAGCCACTCTGCTCTTTCAATTCAGAGTTCCATCTTAACACTGGGACTCATTGGCTTTGGAAGTGCTCTTAAACATGTTTTCTTCTTCTTGTACCTCTGGAACATGACCAGACCACTAGGCCATTCCCAGTGCAAAATAGGATTGAGAAATAGTTGTTTCAGAGGTTGGGAGATACTGTTTCATGCCATGCCAGGTAACTGTCTTAAATAAAAACCATAACAGTGACACAGTCATGTAATACTTTTCAGAGATCTTAATGGTTTGAAAAAATGCTACCAGTTAGTAGAAATACAATAAAAATGTCAATGTGCTTAATTGCCAATTCACAGTGAGAGAAATTTAGAATTTGCTGTTTCTTGATATATCACGATCTTCACTTGGCTATTTTATTTATTTGTATTTTCCTTGGAGGCGGCTGGGAGGAGTCAATCCACCACTAATATTTCCTCAGGACACAGCTGACCTTCTTCCCTCACTAACAGCCTTGCTTCTCTTTACCTGTCTAGTCATTTATAAAGCTGATTTCAAGACAGAAAAGAAAGCAAAGCAGGGACTCGGGAACCATTTGA
The DNA here is from genome assembly GCA_902168425.1 of Peromyscus attwateri. NCBI lineage: Eukaryota > Metazoa > Chordata > Mammalia > Rodentia > Cricetidae > Peromyscus > Peromyscus attwateri. Next base: position 12,434 of record CABHPP010116841.1, read on the forward strand.
TACAGGAGTTACTAGTGCATTGTGCATGCAAAGTGAGTATCAGTGCTATTTCACAAACCAAACCAAATGCAGAGCTATGGACAGACGGACAGGCACACACACACACACACATACACACACACACACACACACACACACACACACACACACACACACACGCCTTTACACGTCTTTTGGATAAGAGACTCTGCTTTCCATGGATTCTCAGAGCAAGGCTATGCTCCAAGAAGGTAAAGACACACTCAAATTGCAGTTGCTTTTTCTTCAGACATGCACAGCTTCTGGGGTAATATACATGTTGCTGTCTTAGGTCTCTGCTGCTTGCCTATTGTCAATTATTTCTACTCTCTAAATTACTCCAAGTAAAGATCTCATGTTGTTCTACGTTCCGTGTCTTTTATTTTATTCTTGTTTGTGTCTGGGTGACTTGGAGAAAAGCAGACCTCTGTGTCTGGCTTCTCGTCCCCTTCCTCTGGGGCTAGCAGGGGAGTGTCTGAGTCCCAAGTGGTATGTGATTTTTCTTTTTATACTCAATTCTTATCTAATTCTGGGAAGCTTTAAAAAATATTCAATTTTTCCTTTACTGTAAAACGTACACAGTATCCCAGCTCAGAGGACTTTGTAAGAACCATGTGTTCTTTGGAGGATTTCAGGCTGGTACACTCTGGAAAGCTTGTCTCGCTCTGCTTTGTATCAGCCCACTCTCATATACAATAGTAAATTCAGGCTTCTTTTAAAGGGCATCTGCTTTTGTAGCTCACTTCAACTAGAGGAGTAAAAGACCCTTCAATAATGGGTAAAGAACATTAAATGCATAAAGAATTTGCTCTTCAGCTCTGGGAACTTTTAGAATGTCTGTTGTGATTCAGGACTGGGGAGATGAGTCAACTGGCAGAGTGTTTGCCATGCAGACATGAAGACCTGAGTCCATCCCAGCACCCAAATAAAGTGTCAGGCGTGGTGACATTCATCAGCAATCCTAGTGGTGAGGGTGGACCCTGTCATAGTGGTGGCTTGCAAGGAGTACATCCTGTCCTCTTGCCGCCCAGTCATCCAGTCAAGTCAATAAGCTACAAAAAGACAAAAAAGAAAGATGTCACACTGAAGGAGTCTAGTTTGGTCCCTGCTCCAAGTTTGACTAGGTTAATATCACAAGACCCTCCAAGGAACCTATAGCCCAACAGTCTTCTCAAAGTGTATATATCATTGAGCCAAAGACAGCAGCCAAAGGCCTCCTGTGGCTTTCTATCCATTCTCCTGGGGAGTTATTTCTCAACAATTGGACCAAAGGACAATAGGCTGAGATAAAATTCAAAGTTTGTAAGTTGGATTTTTTTTTCCCAAGTGATTTTAAAATATTTTGAAGTACTGCTGAGGAACATCTCTTGGTGATTTGATTTTTTTTCCCTTTTTGCCAGTGGATTCACATTTTCACTATTTCATAATTTTTTAAGTAGGATAGATAGGAATCAGTTAGCTATCCGTTACTATTTGTTGCTAGGAAACCAGAGATTTAGCCAAATGGTCCATTCCAAAAATGATGCAGGGGAGGAAAACGTTCTTATTCTCATCCAACTTCTACTAAAACACCAAGTGATTATGAATATCCTCATTTTGCTTCACTTTGCAAATGTATTGGGGAGTGTTTTCCTTAGAACTCTATTTTAACATTCTTTGTATGAAACAGATATTTGAAATTCCATCAGCTGCATTTTTGGTACTATGATTGCCCTGTTTATGTGATGAGATCACCTAAGACAGTCAAGGTCATTGTATAGGAAGTTTTGGACTTCAAGTTAGTGAACCAGGCAGGAAGATGGGGTGGTTTCAAATGCAAAAGTACTGAAGGTATTTTAAGTATTTTGAATTCAAAGAGTTGGTGTTAAAATCTGTAATCCTAGTTTCCTATAGGGTCAGTCGTATAGAAATTTTAAGTTTAGATAACAGCGTTGGAGTAGTTGATCAGAAACAGAATGAATAGCCGAAACACAACTTGATAGTTATGAAAAATAAAACAGGCTGTCCAAGTCTGGAAAAAAAAAATCTTACCTTCCAGATCTTAGCACAAAGGAGAAAGGATTCAAGTTATCTAATGACCCCCAAAGATAGGAGAAACCATCTCAAGTTACACCCACTGTTCCTTCTGGTCACTTGAACTACAAAGCTAATCAGATCCCCAAATCCCAACATCTCTGACAATGCTCATGGCTTACCAACTTCAACACAGATAAATGGCCCCATTAACGTCAGGGCAGTTGTGTTTGTCCGAGGAATAGACGTCTGTATTTTAAATTGCATTATCCAGCTTATCCAAGGGATAAGAGATGTTTACTTTCACAAATTCCAGGCTTCTGAGCCTAGTTAAACAGGACAAGTTTAAAGGCAGGGGCTCAGAGAAGTACATGGCGCTTTGACAGCTCTGCTGTGGTCTGCAGAGGCTGGGTTAGAATCCAAGCTTATCTCTGAGCTCCTGGGCTGAGAGCTGGGGGCTCTCAGGCCTTCCTGCTACCTGTGCCCTTCGTGTAGCCGCTGCTGTAAAACTGACAGCCAGAGTGAGTGGAAATACCTTGCCAAGAATTTGGCATTGGGTTAGTGTTCGCAGATGTATGTCCAAGGATTGCTCCATAGCCCCTGAAGGCTGAGAAGTGAAGAGGCCAGCAGGGCAGGCCATGGAGTCAGGCCTCCCTCCGTCACTCAGCCTCAGGTAGGGCTCAGCCTTCAAGAACAAACCTGTGTTCTTGCCAAGCTTCTTATTGCTGGTTTAATGTGCTACTTAGAGACGGAATGCCTCTTCCTCTCTAGACAGAAGAGAAACAGAGATAGAAAAACAGACTGAGAACACTGAAATCCAACAAATTAACTCCCCTTTCAACCTTCCTTCCACCCGGCTTCCCCTGGCTTGGAAATGATCCGCTCAGAGCATGCAACAGCTGTTGCTGCCCTCTGCTGTACTCTGTGTTGCTCGCAAGTGGGGACCCTGGCTCCACATAGAAAAGACGGATGGAAAACGTGGGTGGGAGAGATCTGCAGCTTCCCGGCTTCACCTGGGAAATCTCCCAATATTGCAGTTGTGGATTTCCACCACCCATTCATTGTGAATGAATGAACCATGGTCATGTTTTCAGGACTTAAAAATGTGTTTTCCTTTACGCTGTGGTTATGTCTGCCATTTTACAGTTGAGGACAGGGCAAAAAACTGCACTGAGAAAAGTAGTTTTCTACAGAATTGAAGACGTCTGAACACTGGACTGTCTAACACAAATGCTTTATTTAAATATAATATACAATAGCTGGTGTTTGAGATTCTGGGACAGCTGAAGAGCCAATGATGACCAGGACGTCACCGCAGCATTCTCTGCCCCCTCCCCCCCTTTTAATGGCCGGATTCCTTCATTTTCAGTCATGTTCAGACCCTTTCAGTATTTCTATTTCCATTAGATGAATTCATTTTCAGAAGCTCATTATAATATGACTTCTAGTGCTAATCCTCAAACAAAACCAGAGAAGTTCACTTTGGAGTCCATTCGGTTCTCGGTTTAGAAGTTCTCTTCCTTGGCATATTCAAATCTAGGTTTCAAAACTCTGCTTCTGGCCTTTGAAAAACATAGATCTGTCCTGATTTTCTTCTATGGCCTACTGTTTTGTTTATTGTTGTTTGTCTTATTCTCCTGCCTGTTGATTTCTGAAGTCTGAAGGGAAGATTTTCTTTCATTTCCTCAAGTTGTTAGCCATAGAAATGGATCAAACTTGAGCATGAGCTAGTTAATCTCATTGGCAACTCAACTCACCTTTCACCTTCCATTCCCTTGTCTGATAGTGACGGCTCTGCTGGTGGCTTACAGCGTCAGTCTTTAATTTTACCCTCCTACCTGTTAGGTTTCTCACTTCCCAGCACTGTGTTGTGAGAAAAAGAGGTTTTATCCTGCAGTGCCTTCTGGTACTAACTACATAAACTGTACAGTAGAGACGGCAGAATGGGTTGAAGAGCGGGGCCATGTGTAGCAACTTTTGAAATAGAGGATTTATACGACTTTTGCTGTTGGGTTCGCATCCTCTGGCCACATATTCAGGATCTAGTAATATATTCACTACAGGCATTTTGTCTCCAGACCTTGATCTACAGTGAGGCTGTCGTTCTGCTCTTACGTCTGCATGAGCTGGCGTGATATATTTCTGTAACACGAATCTTAAAAGGTCTTATTAAAACAAAAACAAAAACAAAAAACAAAAAACAATCCATGGCCAGGCCCCAGGTGGAGCTCCGGGAGTCCAATTGGCGAGAAAGAGGAGGGATTATATGAGCGAGAATTGTTGAGACCAAGGTTAGAAAAAGCACAGGGACAAATAGTCAAATGAATGGAAACACATGAACTATGCACCAATGGCTGAGGAGCCCCCAACTGGATCAGGCCCTCTGAATAAGTAAGACAGTTGATTAGCTTGATCTGTTTGGGAGGCATCCAGGCAGTGGGACCGGGACCTGTCCTCAGTGCTCAGTGCATGAGTTGGCTGTTTGGAACCTGGGGCTTATACAGGGACTCTTGGCTCAGCCTGGGAGGAGGGGACTGGACCTGCCTGGACTGAATCTACCAAGTTGAACTCAATCCTCAGCGGAGTCTTTGCCATGGAGGAAATGGGAATGGGGGGAGGGCTGGGGGGAAGGGGGGGCAGGAGGGGGGAGAACAAGGGAATCCGTGGCTGATATGTAAAATTAAATTAAATTATAAGATAAAATTAAAAAAAAACCCAGAGCCAGGTATTGAAGTGAACGCTGAAAGATCAGAGAAACAGAACAAGCCACAGCTAATCTCACCTCACCAATTCCTCAGCTGATCTTGTTTCCTAAAACTGGAAGCCTCTGTGTCCTCATTCGAATGGATCTCAACTGAACTGCTGCTAAAAGCCTAAAAGCTTAACAAGGTGTCTACTTTCTAGTCCTCACACCTTATATACCTTTCTGCTTCCTGCCATCACTTCCTGGGATTAAAGGCGTGTGTCACCATGCCTGGCTGTTTCCAGTGTGGCTTTGAACTCACAGAGATCCACACTGATCTCTGCCTCGGATTAAAGGTGTGTGCTACCACTGCCTAACCTCTATGTTTAATATAGTGGCTGTTCTGTTCTCTGACCCCCAGATAAGTTTATTGGGGTGCACAATATATCAACCACGCATTTCTCCCTTCATATTGCCAATATAAATCTATCTTTAAAAGTTCATTTAGTATCTTACCATCTTACCAACATCAAGAAGAGGAAGGACAAAAATACCAGTAACTTTATGGAAATTGATAACTATGAAATCTACTAATTTCAAGAAGTGGATGAGAATACTGTGCCATGACCTCCTGTGCTATGTACATCTACTAATAAGGAGGCATGTGCCATAGGCACTGATCTGAATGTCTGAATGTACTCAATAAGATATTTTAAAACACTCTTTCAAAAGTGTATGTTGGGTCTCTGCTTATTCTGAAAATGCTTTAAAAAAATGGTAAAGGGGATAGAATGCTAAAGTAAGACTTAATTTGCGAGTGTTTCACTCAACACTGCCATCTGGCAGTGTGAAGAGGTTCTCACTCTTCCATGCTCTCACTTTTTTCTACATAGATTTTCATTGTGGATCCAAAGTTATTGAATGTTTTGTTTATATATCTCTTTCATATTTAGACTGTGTAGTCTGTGTATGTGGCTCTCTCTCTCTCTCTCTCTCTCTCTCTCTCTCTCTCTCTCTCTGTGGATGGGTGGGTGGGTTCATCATTATACATTTCTGGGTCCTTTTGCCTTATACACAGCAATTGTTTGATAAGTGTTTGGTAAACAAATTAATTAACAGGCTTCTGACCTAAAACAGGATGGACAGAAAACACTTGAACACGAGAACAGTGAGAGAAGATAGGCAAGAATTATACTAAGAACTGGAGTAGGTAGCATGTGTTGACTGGAATCCAAGGTAGTATCTATGTCTCTTTATCTTTTGTCTTAGAATCACTGAATCCTTGGTAGAAAGACAATCTGGTCTAATATCTCTATTTTGCCAAAAAAAAAAAAAAAAAAAAGGACAGAGATGGTCAAATAATCCCTTATTTCCCAAAGATCAAATATGACTGCTTCCTGGTTGTTCTCTTGAAGGCTGAAAGACATATGCATGATAAACAAAAGGTATGTATTTCCAGTGCTTTTTGTTTAAGGCCCTGCCTTGATTTATCCTTTATGCAATGTGAGAAGTGTGACTATTAATGAAAGTTGGAGAATTTATTTAATTAAAATAACAGAATTTATTACTCTACCATCTGATGACACCTAAGAAATTATAAAATCATAATGATAGTGTAATAATAATAACAATAACAACTTCCCTTTATTGGTGCTTACATCTTAACATGTGCTAGGTAGCTCTCTAAGTATTACACATGTATTTATTTAGTCTTCCTAACAATTACTCTGATATATAAACATGAGAAAACTGAGGCACAGTGGTTGGCCAGGATCACAACCTAGTAAAACTCAGAGGATGAATTGGTCCAAACAATTTGACTCTGAAACTCAAATAGTTGTCTCCTAGAATGGTCTCTCTCGGCAAAGATATAGTTGTCACCATATAAATGGAAAAGCTGATGTGACATGACAACACTGTTCAGGGCACAAGTCCTGAAATTTGTCTGCATGAGAAGTTAGAGGAAGGAATAGGTAGACAACATTCATCGGGCTTCTAACAGGAGCCAGGCACTGGGAGGGAGTTACGCATGCACTGTCCTCAGTAGAACTCAGGATAATGAGACCTGCCCCTTGACTACTCTTACAGGATGCCCATTCTGTCTTCCTTGATGTCCTCTCCTATTTTCCCTGTGGTGGTGGAGAATATATCACAAAATCATGCAGAAACTGCCATGGATCTGTGGGACTTGCCCATTGCTCACTGTCTGTCATTCATTCAAACTCATGATCATTGGTGAGGAGCTCTGATGCCTGGAAAGAAGTAGTATGTTAGAATATTTTCATGGTCTAGCTAATTATGAATTCATCAGTTGAGAGTCAGTTTCATTCATTTTTATTTTCACTGACTAGGAAAAAATTTTTTTTGAGATTTTACCATCCATAATTATTGTCTAAGCAATTAATTACCAACATCTAGGCAAAGGAGTAAATCAGCACAGAGCTGAACACAGCTGCCCAAGTGGTGGAATGTTGACGAGCTTGACTAGAATTTGATTTTGTAGGGTCCATCATGGACACCAAAATTATTAGACGTTCATGTCCCATATATAAAATAATAGAATGTTTGCATATACTGTACACATATCATCTGTCTTAGTTCGGATTCTATTTCTGTGATTTAAAAAAAAAAAAAAAAAAAAAAACAAAAACACCATGACCAAAATCAACCTGGGGAGAAAGGTTGACTTACCAGAAGCTACACTCTTTGAGAAAACTGTCTCTGCTTTTCTCAGTACTTACCAGTTGTTAACAGCTCCTAGGCTAGGGGTGGGACTTTGTCTTAGTTAGGGTTTCTCTTGCTGTGAAGAGATACAATGACCATGGCAACTTTTATAAAGGAAAACATTTCATTGGGTAGGTTACAGTTCAGGGGTCCAGTCCATTATCTTCATGGTGGGACATGGCGGTGTGCAGACAGACATGGTGCTGGAGAAATAGCTGAGAGTTCTACATCTTGTGCAGGCAACAGGAAGTCATCTAAGACACTGGGAGTGGCTTAGTGGAAATGAGACCTCAAAGCCTTCCTCCACAGTGACAAACTTCCTCCAATAAGGCCAATCCTACTCCAACAAAGCCACCCCTCCTAATATGCCACTCCCTATGAGTTTATAAGGGCTAATTACATTCAAACTACCACATTCTACTCCCTGGCCCCTATAAGCTTGTAACAATATCATATTGCAAAATGCATTTAGTACAACTTCAAAAGTCCCCATAGTCTATCATATTTTCAACAATGTTTAAAGTCCAAAGTTCAAAGTCTCTTCTGAGATTCATGCAATCTATTAACTGTAATCCCCTATAAAATCAAAATCAAAAAGCATATCACATACTTCCAACATATAATGGCACAGGATATACATTACCATTCTAAAACATAGGGAAGGGAGCATAGTGAGGAAATACTGGACCAAAGAAAGAACAAAAACCAACTGGGCAAACTCCATACGCTGCATCTCCATATCTGACATCAAAATGCTCTTCAGATCTCCAATTCCTTTCAGCTTTGTTGACTGCAACACACTTCAGTGGTGGTATTGTGTTCCCCAAAATATTGTGCACGCTAATAAACTTATCTGGGGTCAGAGAACAGGACATCCACAATATTAAACATAGAGGATAGGCAGTGGTAGCACACGCCTTTAATCCTAGCATTCCAGAGACAGAAATCCCTCTAGATCTCTGTGAGTTCAAGGCCACATTGGAAACAGCCAGGCATGGTGACACACGCCTTTAATCCCAGGGAGTGATGGCAGAAGGCAGAAAGATATATAAGGCATGAAGACCAGAAACTAGCAGCATTTGGCTGGTTAAGCTTTCAAGCTTCTAGCAGCAGTTCAGCTGAGATTCATTCTGGATGAGGACTCAGAGGCTTCCAGTCTGAGGAAACAGGATCAGCTGAGGAACTGGCGAGGTGAGGTGGCTGTGGCCTGTTCTGTCTCTCTGATCTTCCAGCGTTCACCCCAATACCTGGCTAAGGTTTGACTTTATTAATAAAACCTGTTAAGATTCATGCTACACACTTCTTTCTTTTGGGGCCGGTTCTACTCCCTGTTAACAGCTCTCCTCAGCAGGTATCCCATGAATCTGCCATTTCTAACATCTTGGAGTCTCCAAGGCAATCCAGGCTTCACAGCTTCACAATGGCCTCTCTAGGCCTCCATTCAGGGACACCCCTGACACAAGCCTGGCCTCAGCAACTTTCCTTAGTCACAATTAGAGGCAAATTCTATAGGCTCTTTTTTCTCTCCTTAATCACAAAACCACATGGCTGAAGCTGCCAAGTTCTGCTGCTTACTGGGGCCCCCTCATTCAATTACATTTTCACCTGCTTTCTGTTTTCCTTCACTGCCTAAGCTTGGCTGTCCTGAAACTTGCTCTGTAGACCAGGCTGGCCTCATACTCAGAGATCCACCAGCCTCTGCCTTCCAAGTGCTGGGATTGTGTGCACCATCACACCCTTCTTTTAGCTTTTTAAGAATTTCCTTTTACAAGATGGAAACTTAGCTGGGTGGGATCTTGCCCTGAGGTCACAACTTCCTTTATTCCATTTCTTAATCTGTTTATCTCCTTGAATACAGGATTTAGCTCTATTCCACTTCCTGGTGCTCCTTTTCTCCTCAAATTGTACGTTTTTTTAAAAATTTTATTATTTTTTTCTCACTCAGCCTGTTCCTTTTCATTATAAAGCTGTATAACAGTGACAAGTAATAAGCACACAACAGAGTCAATACTAGTTTGTTTTGAGATTTTCTCTGCCAATGGAATTAATCCAAGTGTTTTCACTTTAGCCTCAGGCAGACTTTTTGGACAAGGGCAAATAGCAGCTACATTCTTCACCAAAATATCACAAGAGTGATCTCTAGACCACATATTAATATTCTTCTCCTCTGAAACCTCTTGAGCCAAGCCCCCATAGTTCATCAAATCACCCCAGCACCACTGTCTTCCATGGATCTACTAGTGTGGCCAATTAAGCAGTGCTTAAAGCATTCCACTGTTTTCCTAACCCAAAGTATCAAAGTCCAAATTCCTCCAAACAAACGCATGGTCAGGCATATCACAGAAATACCTCAGTCCCTGGTATCAACTTCTGTCTTAATTAGGTTTTCTATTGTTGTGAAGAGACACCATAACCATGGCAACTCTTATAAAGGTAAACATTTAATTGGGTGGCTTATAGTTTCAGAGGTTTAGTCCATTATCATTATGGTGTGATATGGTAGCATGCAGGCAGACAGGGTGCTAGCGAAGGAGCTGAGCATTGTACATCTTGACCCGCAGCAACAGGAAGTGATCTGACATGCTAAGTATGGCTTGAGCATATATGAGATCTCAAAGCCCGCCTCCACAGTGACACACTCCCTCCAATAAGGCCATACCTACTCCCACAAAGCCACCTGTCCTAATAGTACCATTCCCTATGAGCTTATGGGGGTCATTTTTGTTCAAACCACTACAGGCTTTGTGTCCAACTCACTTTTCCATTCTGGGGTTCAGTCTTACTTGGGCTTGCACAGGTCTTATGCATTCAGTCATAATCACTGTGAGTTCAGATGTGCAACTGCCCTGCTGTGTCCAGAAGACTCTATTTCCTGTGGTCATCCGCCACGTCTTGCTCTTCCACTCTTTCATACACTCCTTCCACAATAATCCCTGAGCAGAGGGGGAGTGAGATTTATGTGTGTGTGTGTGTGTGTGTGTGTGTGTGTGTGTGTATTCTGATTGCCAACTGAACTAAAAATAGTTCTTCAAAATTAAATAAAAAGTAAAATAAACATCCATACAACAAATACTCATACTCTATATTCTTTAGTGAATATTTTAATATATTTTCTTTCTTTCATTTTTTTGTCCATCCATATGTCTATTCACTTGATAGAACTTATTGCTAAATTAAATAAATTCTTTTATTCTCCTTGTTAAAATCTCAAAACAAAATAATAAGAATTAGAAGTGTGCTTCTATCTAGGAACAGGCCGAAGAACAATACCTTTTTACCTGACTACTACAATTTTATAGAAACTATCATTAACAATGAAGACTAGTTACAATCGCAGAAGTTAATTATATTATAAAACCAGAGTTTGGCAGACATAGCACAGTGCACACATGTGTCTTAGTTTTCTAATTTTAAAATAAAGCTAATTAATGACATATTCTATAGTCTATAAATATTATCTTCAAAAAAAGTAATTTTATGTGAGCTGAAAATACCATGTTCCAAATGACATATTTTGACATTTGTGTAATTCAAATATTGGGTGAAAATATCTTTGGGGAAAAGTCTTTCCCTGCCAAGTTCCAAGTCCAAAGGATTTTTCTGTTTGGGGATTCACCCACTATAACTAATTGAAATGAGAATTGTTAATGAAAATACCAAGAACTGTTGTGTTGAAGTGTGGTTGAACATGACATTCCGCGGCATTTCAAATGCTCATGCTTATCTGAGCATCAGAACACTACCTGTAGAGTCAAGCATCCAAAAGCCTGTCTCGGCATATTTAAAATTCTCTGTGCACACACTGTATCTGCACCGTGCTTTTATGCAAACTCTGCCCCTTAAGTGAAAGCCTCCAAGACCCAAACTCCTTCTCTAGCTGATCTCGAGTTCATGGAACTTATTCTTTCTCATTACAGTACCAGTGGGACCAACCCTTGCTTCTTGGTCTGACTCTTGCAGAAGTCTCTGTCACAGCAAAGTGCTATCAATCCCTGTTTCTCCACAAATGCCAATCCAGCTCCCCATCTCCACCTCTTAAGATCACCTTCAGAGGGGACTTACTCAGTTGTAGCAGAAACAGCACAGAGTATTGAGTTATTTATGCAAAGATGTTCATGGTGTTTTTGTAGTGTTAGACACTGTTTCTTTAAAACATGGGATTATAACAGAGTGAGATGTAACTATTTCCCTGTTGATCTTGCTTTCTTCCAAGTAGAAGATTTGTAATAAGAATGTAAACAATAGTTAATACAACTTCTGGTACTGAGAAATGTAATGAAGGTGATATAGCAATGTGATAGAAGGAACACTTAGGGATATAAAAAGCTTCCTGTGTGAGGCATGTGAACTTTCAGTAGGTGTTGAGAAAAATGCAATTGAGGGAACTTTTATGAAATGCAAAGCATTTTTCTGTTGTCTCATTTATTTTGCTGAGGAGATAGGTGTTGGCATATGAGTTGAAAAAGAGATGAGGGCACCAGGTCATAGAACAGAGAGGTTGCCTTAGAAAGGAGCATGTTTCCTATTCCACAGTCAGAGGAGAAAAGAAGGCTATGGGTGCTGACCACAGCAGTTCAAAGAATTGCATAATGTTAATAGGCAAGGCATTCTAGGCAAAGCATAAACTTTGGTCAACATCTGACCGTATGGGGACTCCAGGTAATGTAATGAGATGTACTTATGCATCAGGCTGTGCAACTCTTCCCGGGCTGTTTTAAGTTGCTCAGCTGAGGATATGGAGCAACCAAATATTTGGGAAGTGTAGGAAAGTGTAACTGTAGGAAAGGGGACTGACCAGAGTAGAAGGTGTTTGTGAAGGAGTAGCTGTTGAGCTGAGTTACAGAAGCTAATCAGGGTGAGGGAGGAAGGCTGTGTTCAGGGTGGTAAATTGTTTAAGTACTGTGCACTAACTGATTGTACCATTGGAGTGTGGGGAATTGTAAAACATGATGAACAAATGACCAGAGAGCTTGACACAGATGGAGATTTTGTGGTGATGCATTGTGCACCCCAATCTAGAGATCAGAGGACAGAGTCAGCCATTAGATTAGACAGAGAGGCCAGACAGTGATGGCACACACCCTTAATCCTGTCACTCGGGAGCAGAGATCCATCTGGATCTCTGTAAGTTCAAGGCCACACTGGGAACAGAGCCAGGCATGGTGGCACACACTTTTAATCCCAACACTTGAGATCTCATGCTTGGGAACCACACATGCCTTTAATCCCAGTAAGTAAGATGTCAGGGCAGAAAAAGGTATATAAGGTGTGAGGAAACAGGAACTCACTCTCTTGAGGCTGATGATTTAATAGGGGTAAGAGCTTGTGACTGGCTTGTTCTGCCTCTCTGATCTTTCAGCTTTCATTCCAATATCTGGCTCAGGTCTTTTTTTTTTATTATTATAGGATCTTTTAAGATTCATGTTACAAGATTTCATATAGATTAAGAAAGAGAGTAAGTAAACCCAACAGATAGGAAGTGACATTCAGACATAAGACATTTTAAATGGGGGATTTTTAAGTGACAACTGAATAATTGCCATAGCAGCAGTAGTGGTTCCTGAGTGCTTATACTGGAGAGCTCAGGACCATGAACTCCCTCATCCTGCACAACAGCTCCAAGTCAGGAGCCACCGGTGCACTTGCTTGGCAGGAGTAACTGCTGAGTGAGATGGTAACTAATTTGTTCAAGTTACTAAGGTAGAGTGTGTTGGGGTTATTTTACAAAACGAAAAGTAACCTAAGGTGTGACAATCGAGGGCAGGACCAGACCAAGTGAGAGAAAAATATTATTTGGATGTATGAAAAGAACATCGACACAAATACCAGGATGGAGAAGAAATCACTCAAGTAGATTTTTAAAATCATCAAGAATTATAAGAGAAATCATAGCTGTAAAAGAAAGAGTCTGGGGAAGGTGGGCAGGAGTAGAGAGTAGGGAAAGGTTTGACAGCAGTGCGCTTGTGCACAGTAGGGGGAGTAGAAATGGTAGTTATTTCCTGAATGCTTCAAAAAGTAGAAGAAAGAATTCTGAAAGTTTTCACCATAAAGAAATGATAAAATTTCCAAGTAATAAATATGTTTAACTTGATTTAAACAATATATAATGTGTGTATATCACACTTATTCTACATACACACATGCACAGTCCTTGTGTGTGTATGCCACACTACATTAAACAGAGATGTTCAACTGTTATGTGTTTGCATGTGTGTTGTGTGTCAATTAAAAATATTTTTAAAAGGTCAGAAGTGGGGAGTCAATTAAAGTTCAGGTCTTAAAAAGGACAGAGACACAGCCAAAACTGACAGTTTCTGATACTGATAGCAATTTACCAGAATGTCAACAAGTGATAAAAACAAAAGTGGTAATCATTGATGACTTCAGGTTCTAGTTGAAAGTCACAGTACAATTAAGGAGATGTACCATTAAGGAGAAAGGGAATCCTATTTCAGGGGCCTGACATATGCATGGAAATGAGAATATGGCCAGCTTCTTCTTGAAAAGGCCATGGAGGAAATGGACTGAAGGGCAGTAAGACATAGGCGAGTGAAGGAAATAAAAGAATATCCAGGGAAGACTCTGAGAATGTTAGGATTTCTATAGGGCACCAACAGAAGACTTAGGAAAGTGACTGAAGGGATCAGACGGTGGAAGCTTAGCTGTGTGTGGACCAACTGAGGTGTGAGTGTGTGTTTGTGTAGTGATCCACAAACAAGAATTGGGCATCCAATGACGTAGAAGAAATTAGGAGAATGGTGGGTGTAGGAATAAACACTTGAATGGAGACAAGGGGTCAGGTCTTACTTGTGTGCTATGTTCTGAAAATGAGTCTAGATTCTATCCCATACCACATAGTTGACTTTGTGTGACACATTGAAAGTGTTTTCTAATTTGTTAACTTTCTAATAGCACTTGGGTTTCACAAGTATAATTGGGATAACAGCTATTATACTATTAATAAAGGCCAACATAGTTTAGATACTCTAACACAACCAACTGTGTTTGTAATGGTGAATATAATGATGACTTATGACATAATATTCCCCAAAATCTTCACTATCTCTTCATTTTCTACCATTTTTCTAGTTGTGTCTACTTTTTCTTGAGTTGGGAGCTGGGATATGACAGCTTTAGAAAATATTTTAGGGAAAAAGCGCACTTGGGTTTAATACTAGTAAAACAGGTATTGTCAATTAAAATGACTTGAGAAGAAGCCATGCAGAGGTGGGAAAGCAGAATCAGAATGAAGAATGTTAAAAAGGTAGAAGAGTTGTAATGCATCAAAATATGGCACCTGGATATGTTTCCTAAACATAGATATTCAGAAAGTTCAACCAAAGGATGAGCAGTGTGCACCAGAAGGATGAGTTCCACCATGACACTCTTCCTTCTTTATGTTTCTCTGTGATTAGCACAGAAGAGATGATCGTAGACCAGCTTGGCATGTGGCCTTCCGCCTCCTGCACCTGCATTCTTTCCGAAACATGAATGTTTTTATGTTCACACCAGCTGGGTGGCACTTTTTCTTTAGATCCTAGCAGGATACCATATAGTGGTATTCTATTTGTACTGAAATGTGATTTTATTTGTACGTTAATAAATAAAGTTGCCTAGGGGTCAGAGCTATTAGCAAGCCATAGCGAAAGCCAGGGTGGTGGTGGTGGTGGTGGTGGTGGTGGTGGTGGTGGTGGTGGTGGTGGTGGTGGTGCACGCCTTTAATCCCAGCACTTGGTAAGCAGAACTAGGTAGATCTCTGTGTGTTCAAGGATACAGCCAGCATTGGAGACACACGCCTTTAATCTCAATACCAACCATAGAAGACCTGGAGGTCTGTACAGAGAGGCAGTGACAAGGCAATCACGTAGTTGGGTTTACAACCAATGAGAAGGCAGAACAGAATTCTATTTAAAGACGAACGCACAGGAAATACCTCCCTTTTCGGAGAGGTCTCTTGGCGGGAGAAGCTAGCTGGCGGAAAGCGGGTAAGGCTCCTAGCTCTGACCTCTTGGGCTTTTATCTTTACATTGGCTCTGTGTTTCTTATTTAATAAGACGGTTGGTTACATCTACAGTACCATCTTGGAATTGTCCTGGTAGCCATGGAAACTAAAAAAGATCAATACAGTATTGGCCAGGTCCACAGGAGCATCAGTAGAACTCTTATCTCTCCCTAGTAGCCTAGAAAAGGCCAGTTAGGATGAGATTCCTGCTATCATTCTTTTATCCTCTTCCCCAGTAGCATGTGATCTTAGGAGATGCTTGAGCACATGGGAAGTAAAAGGCTAAATGAAAGTGTGTCTCCATTAAGTAGCTTCCATGAGGTCACCACCCATGATGGTGTGAGAATTGGAGGTAATCTAAATATGTGGGGGTCACTTACTCTCTGTAAGTAACCCTTATGGATTTTGTAAGAAAGCCCACTAAACTTACTAGTCTCAACTGAGTTGGACTTTGGATAAAACTTACTATAGTTTGTCACTGGTGCCCATCGTGGGTAATTTAGATGTTTGGTGGTGTTTCTCTGGGAAAACCAGCTTGGGAAGGAAAAGGGTTTATTTCAGCTTACTCTTTACAGTCTATTATAAGAAACCTGAAGTCAGGAACTGAAGCAAAAGCCATGGAGGAATGTTGCTTACTGGCTGTTCCCTCTGGGTTGCTCAGTTTTCTCTCTTATACAACCCAAGGCGTCCTGCCCAGAGCTGTCACCATCCACAATGGGCCAGACCCTCCCACATTAATGATTAATCAAGAAAATGCCCACACAGACATGCCAACAGGCCAATCTTATGGAAGTGTTTTTTCAATTAAGATCCCTTCTTCCCAGATACGTCTATGTTTGTAACAAGTTAACAAAAACTCAATGGTGTCTCATCTGTATATGACCTATAATACCCAATTCAGTGTGGTGGTTTCATCTGTTTGAACACTTGGTCTTCAGTTGGTGGTGCTGTTTAGGGAAGCTCTAGAACTTTGAGGAGGTAAAGCCAGCAAGGAAGAAATACGTCACTGGGGGTGCACATTGAGGGTTTACAGCCTTACCTCACCTTCCTGCTTTGGCTCTCTTCTTTCCGTATACAGCTAGAATGGGATCTCTCAGTTTCCTGTTCCCATGCCTTCCCTGCCATGATGGATTCTTTGTCACTCTGAAACTATGTGCCAAATAAACCTTTCTATTAGTTGTTTTGGGTTATAGTGTTTTATACCAGCAACAGAAAAGTAATTAATACACATGTGCTGTATACACATCCTCTTGTATACTTGAAATCTTCTCTACATTACACATAATTCCTAAAAGCTTAGTGTATATATATATATATATGTGTGTGTGTGTGTGTGTGTGTGTATGCATACGTATCTATATGTACATATACCTATATATCTATGTGTGCATGTGCCTATCTATATATGTTTTTTACATATCTATATGTGCCTATACAAATCTGTATGTGGATATACATATACATAACTATATGTTAATCTATATATCTATATTCATACATGCAAATTTGTCTATACATGCATGTACCTATATGTCTCTATACATACATATATATGTAGAAAAATGTAGATACATGTATATTGATGTAGAAAAAAATAATGAATGTACTAAGAAAGTATGAAAAATAAAATTAGTATGAAGAAATGGAAAAGCAAATCAAATAACCCAGAAAATTAAGAAGAGAAAAATGGAGAAAAGTCATAATCCTGGAAAAATTCATGGAAAAAACAGAACATTCATAACAACAGAAAAAAGGAAAGAAATGCACACTGCAGAAAGAGCACAAAGCAGCCTGGAAATCAGAGAAAAAGGTGTGTCTAAGAGACATGAACAAATGCAGGAAGAACAGATTAAAACTACTGGAACAAACAGAAATCTTTTGAGAGAGAGAGAGGACATGAAGTTGGGAGGGAACTATGTTTGAGGGGCATAAGCCTACCTGGATAGGGACAGTGGATAATAAGATACATTGTATATATGTATGAAATT
The DNA here is from genome assembly GCA_902168425.1 of Peromyscus attwateri. Taxonomy (NCBI): domain Eukaryota; kingdom Metazoa; phylum Chordata; class Mammalia; order Rodentia; family Cricetidae; genus Peromyscus; species Peromyscus attwateri. Next base: position 29,862 of record CABHPP010116841.1, read on the forward strand.
TTTTGAGAATATGTTTTAAAAGTATGATTTTAACAAAAGAATACAAAGCCAGTAATTCAGACACTGATTGGAGGTAAAAGGTGATTTATGTATTCTATTATTAACATAACATAATGTCTTTAAAAGTATAAATCAGAAGGCTATTCATAAAGGAAACAATCCAATTGCTCTGTTGTTGTTATTTATAAAATAATTTAAAATGCTGTTGGTGAGTATATGACTAGAAAGTTAGAGTGCTGTCTTCCACACTCTTGAAGACAGAAGTCCATTGGCTTTTAACCTCTGGTTTGATAATTTGAATTCTGTTGGAGTACAGTTACTTGGTTTAGATGAAGTTTACACACCCTGATAGAACCATGATTTCAAAGTCCTTGACTTGCCATGCAGAGATGCCAGCAAACATTCCTTGGCTTGGCTGTTCCCGAGTTTATACTCTTCATAGACATAAATCTGGAAGGGATCCCAGCGGGTCAGACATCTGCTTCTCTTAGGTCCCTCCATGAGGTATTTATTCATGGATTCAAACCACTAAATGAAGTTATTGTTGACATTGCAGAGGTGAATGCTGCTAAGAAGGGCAGCACTCTGACATGTGTGATTTTTTTAAAGATGTTTTCATTCACAATTTTATACATATGCATATATAATATACTTTGATTATATTCTCCCCATTATCATCTCTTACCTCTGTCCTGCTTCCACTGAACCCCTCTTTGTTCCCAAATATTCTTTCTCCTAGTTTTGTATCTTTTTGTATATGTGTGGCCTACTCCATTTAACAAGAATTGCTTGCATGAACACAGATTGGGAGCATATTTTGAACAAGGGCAACTTACTAGTGACAAAACCATAGAGGAATATGACAGCCCCTTCTCCCAGCAACTATTAACTACCTATAGCTCCTCAGGGAGGGGTGGACCTTATGAACCCTATCAATGATGGACTATTAATGGCCCTAGTCTTCTACAGGTCTTATATAAGTACTTGTTTCTGATATAATTTCACGGGTGCAAGCAGTCATGTCATATTAAGAAGATAACATTTCATAATACTCCTTTCCATCCTCCAGCTAGCTTCTCACTTTCTGAACTTTGTTTAATGTCAGGTCTGGTTTGTTTCCTTCCAACTAACACCAGCCAACACTAAAGAAGAAGTTGGCTGGGAACAATGACGTAACCTACGATCCTGCACTAGGGAGGCTGAGGTAGAAGGAATGTGTGTTCAAGGCTGAGGCTAGCCTGGACCACAGAGGAAGTTCAAGGGAAACTGAGGGAGCTGAACTTTGAGAAATCTCTAAGGAATTCCAAGGGCCTTTCAAGTTGGTGCAAAGGACCAAATTATAAGGAACATGAACAAAACCAGAATTTATTCAATGAAGCTTCTTTGAATACAGATGAAGAAGAAAACCGAAAGACTGACAAGAGATAACTTTATCACCCAAGCCAGACACCCAATTATAATACCTACAAATTTTGGCAGATGACAGAATTTCAGCTGCCAAGGAAGAACTGCGTATCTGGTGAGAACTATCAGCCAACTCCTTCACAGCCTTTGGTACAAAGCTCCTTATGACAGTGTCCAGGGGATCCTTTCCAGTGTCCTTAGAATTCCTCTTCCCTTTGGCATCCTCCACTCCCTCTTGGCATCCGGCAATAAGATCACAGCAGGTTAATACAGCATGCATTTCTCCATTCAGGGTCTCTGAAAATCCCACACTCCCCCACCTACAAACCCCCACCCCAACCCCTCCCCAGACCCTGCCAGTGAAGTAGAACAGAAACAAGAGTTTTATATGCATTAGCACGTGAAAGAAAGCAGTTGGCAAAGAGGAAGACTGGAACACGCCCCCGCCCCCAAGGATGCCATGTAGTACATGGAGCATACCAGACCAAGCTGGCACTATGCAAATGAGCCAGAAAACCCATACTGTGACAATGACCTATAAAAGTCTCCATCTTTCGTACTTCATCAAGCTTCTAACCTTTCTTCTGGTCCTGGAGTGCCAAGGCTCTCAGAAGTTTTTTGTTGTTGTTGTTTTGTTTTTTTTTTGCTTAAGCTACCTCTGCTTTGTCTGCATTCATATCAACTCCTTGTTCTACAACACAAAACTCTAGACTCCCGGCAGGTGACCACTGAGTACCAAACCCTTCTGATATCACCTAAAAAGTTGGATGTGACCAGGATATACTGTGTACACATCTTGAAATGTCACACTGAGCTAATCAATATGGCTAACCAATGTATGCCAGTAAAACATAAAATAATAGTTATAGAAGCCTCACTCCTTGCAGCATCCTGTTTCCAGAGAAAATCGTTTTCATCTTTAAGATCTCCTCTGGATATTTCGGTACTGAGGAAAGTATCATTTCCTATGGTTTACAGTAGGGGAATTTTAAATCTGTTACTAAGGATGTGAACATTACCAGAAAGGACAGGGTCAGAGAGCAAGAATCAGCAAGTCCAGTGAAGAAAAGCAGGGCAGGGAGGACCCACTCAATACACAGCTAAAGAAGAGGTCTAGCTAGGAAGTCAGTTTCTTCAAAAAAGCAGACATTGAAAACATATATGTAAACAACCAAGTCGTCCATGGACACTGATGGGTTCTGTACCTGGGTCTTTCATGGCACCATGATTGTTAGTGACGTCATAAGAAACTTAGTGTTGTAGCCAGCCAACTTCTGAAGAAAATCGCTTTGCTTCTTTTTTCTGTTCCAAGTTCAGTGTTTCACGATGAAGATAATTTATTGAAATGCTAAATTTCCAAACACATTCAAATGCATGCATTTAAATCTAAACCTCCAAATCTCTGTTGAAATTTATAGCCAGCAGTCTGATAGTAGGTGTGTGATGCCTAAAACTTTCCACTTCTGCCCTCTGGGATGTTAACAAATTCGAATTTTCCCTCTTTTGTGGACTCCAGAGTCCCATTTAAGGGCTTTGCCTTGGACTGGAGTCTTTGGTGCAGGCTGACAGACAACTGAGAACAAGTGACCATATGTAAATCTAGCAATAAATTCAAGTCATTACCAAGTGACTGAGTCCCAGCTCCACTGCTAAGACAATTTGTATTCACGGGATTCAAACATCCCCAGGAGAAAGGCAATGGAAGCAGTTTTCAGGGGCAGGTATCATTTCACTGTTAGAAGTTTTTTTGATATCAGAACAGACATATAAGAAAAATCCTGTGACTCTTCGTTTGCTGAGATCCTGAATTAAACTGAACAAAAGGCAGGGAAGGTTTCTGAAAGACATAATTTCCATGCCTTTCCTTCCCAGACAGGCTTACTAAAAACATTGATCATGGAGGCACCAGCCTTAGCTTGCTGAACTTCAGAATATAAAATAAGCAGCCATCCGTCTCCTCTCTGTCTCCCTTTTTTTACCCTTCCTACGGAGGAAAGCTAAATAGCACATTCTTTCCCACTAAACAGAAGCAGCAGAGCACAGAAATTCTACGCAGTTTTGAAATAAATTACTGGATACAGGACTAACAATAACAGACCCTGCACTCAGCCAACCAATCAAAAAATGTCTTGCACGAGGAAAATGCAGGCACAGCCAAATCCCAGATTTAAAAGCAATAATATTTACATGTGATTAGAATTTCCATCCCATGAAATAGATCCCAGTCGGTGAGCTGTTATCTCCAGCAACGGGCGGCAGCTTTTCTCAACAGTCTTTCTACATATCTTTGCAGAGACAGGTTCTCATCACCTCCTGCCTGAATTATTACCTTGGCATCCCTCTCTGGGCTCTTGTCTCCAGTGCCTCTTCACTTCCATTCTTATCTGATCCATCAGCACTAAACACAGGCCGCCTCCTGTGAAGTATATCCAGTCTGGATGTCAAGATTCCTCATTCTCTACTTGAACACCATGGAATACCTTCACTGCTCTCTGGACTTTGCATCTTCCTGTCCTGGCACCAATCCCCTCCCCCAGTAAGGAGCAACCCTACCTACACAGTCTCCCTTCCTAGACTTCCATTTTGCAGGCTTTACAGCCCTATCTTCATCTAGAAGCCCTCCTTAAGAGGTAACACTTGCAAGCACTCCTTACTGTTCTGTGATTATAACGTTTCCTTTTCTCTTACATTTTATTCACTACCAATACTTTGTCTCTCTTCCATTCATTTTATTCTTATAGGTTTTCCACCCCAATTAGCGTTTATAATTTTTCCTAATTATGTAATGTGCATTGCAGTATTAATTGGCTGAGTGGCTCTGGTTCAGTGGTGGTCTACAAAACTCTTAAAATCTAGGACTTCCAAGCTTTATTGAGCAACTGCATAGAACATTGCAGTCTAATTTTTCTCATTTTGCTTTTCCTAACATTCATTAAAGCGAACTTCTTTAAGACCATCACTTGAAAACCAAAGAGGGGATGGACTTTCACATGGAGTGCCCTCAGGCAAACTAAGGTGTGGCTGTTGAGACAGAACAACCAATCCTGGTCTTTGGAACAACCCCTTGGAGTAGTTCCTTTCCAGTAGTTCTGCCTCATTCCTCTGTCCCTGTCATCTTCCTCCTTCTGCCTTGCCACTCTGCCTTCCATTATGGTCCCCTGATACACAGACTTCTTCTCTTTCAGTTTGATTTATGTTCAGACAGTCTCACTATTTAGCCCTAGCTGGCCTCAAACTCCTAACCCTCCTGCCTCAGCCTCCTCTGTGCTAGGATTGTAGGCATGTGCCACAGTGCCCAACTTTGATCTGTAGGCCTCTGATTTGTGCCCATCTTTGATCTGTAGATCTCTTTTGAGCATCTTGTATTTTGATATCCACTGACTCCTCCCACACAAAGGGCAGGCATCTGGCCTGTAAGGGATTTTTTTCACCACAATATTGAAAAACAAAACCAAAAAAACTAAGGCATGGTACTAACAGATGGTAATGAGAACGTCCCTCCACAGACATTCTCGATAAAGGAGAATGCAGTGCATCTGTATTTTTAAGTCTATCTCTGAATGGCTTGGGTGATGCCAACATCAACATGACATGGGCTGGAAGGTAGTGTACAGTGTTGCATATTGAAAAACTCAAGTATAGAATCAAATCTTCCTGCCTTTCTCCAGATCATGCTGTGCCCTCTGATCACAGTCTATATTGTTTCACCCTTGTACCAGCACCTTCTTGGAGTTATCCTGATTGCCCATCCTTCCTATTAGCCTGTTCATTCTTCTAGAGAAGCGAAAGAGCTACAGTTGTATTGGCAGGAGTGGTGGTATTCTAAAGATAGACACTTGTACCCCTGTAGCTATCAGATTATTGATAACAGATTGTAAGGAATTAGATAACCCCAGGAGTCTCATGTTGAGGTCTTCTTACCACTTGTGCCAGCCAGAGAGCTAGCTTGCCTCCTAGGAAGAAATTTCACAGGATGCTGACAACTTGCAGGGTAGACAAGGAGCCAGGAGCCAAGAAGTGATGTGTGGTACCATATCTTAAGGAGGGTTTTGTGAAAATACACACCTCATGCCTTCCAAACCCTAAACCTCATGTCAGGACTCTGATGATGGGTTCTCTGAACCTCTTTTCTTGTGTGGCCATATTGATCACATTGCCTTTCTCTGTTCTTTGTTGCTGGTCTCTTTAATTGGCTTGTAGAGGATGGGTGGCTAAGTCTAGCTTGTTAGAACTGCCAAGGATGAGGCTCTGACCCTAACAACTGGCAAAAGAAGTATCAATATTGTAAGCATTCTGTATGTCATCAGCAGGCGACTGCATCCCAGCCTAAAAGTGGACATGCACTCCCAAGTGCTCTCTCTCTGCACTCTCCCTCTGCATGGTCTCTCTGTCTGTCTCTGTCTCTGTCTCTGTCGTCTCTCCTTCTCTTAATAAAGCTCTAAAAGGTATCACTGGGTCCTGTCCTGACTCTGACCTTTCCACGCAGTAGCCACGGCCAGCCACGAGCGCTGCTGTATATTCTTACAAATATCTTCTCTAGAAAATTCTCTCATGTGTGGTCTTTCTGTATGTAATCTCCACATCCCCACGATGGACCTCTGTGCAAGCTGTGCTCTAATAGCGCTTCTCTCCTTCAAAGCTTGTTTGATTCAGCTCTTTGCTATGCCAAACAGCTTCTGAACCCAAAGCTTGCCAGGAAGTCTCAGGTCACATAAAAGATAAATGACTACTTGGTCTTATGCAGTCTCACCTTGTCATTGTATCGGCCAGGCTGTCAGCTCTTCGTATTCCATAATATATTGTTTTGCTGAGATATGATTTAAGTGTAGGACTTGTTTACCCTGCTTAGGGATCTGTTCACAGTCCCATAGTGATTGTGCCCATTTCAGTACTGGCTCTGTCTTAGATTATAGACGTCTCCATCGCAGGAGATTTTGTAACTTCTTGAAAAACCGCTAAAAAGCCACACACTGTCCTAGCTGCTTTTCTATGTATTATCACCTGAGTTCCCACTAATTGGGACCATGTTTCCTTTTAGTTTTTTGCACTGCATCATGTCTAGCAAATTGTTTCTCATATGGGAAGGTGATGGTGATAGCTTTTATTAAGGTGATGGGTATGGAGGGTGATATATCTTATGAAAGCAAAACTACCCACATCGGGCACTGAAGCAAAGCTACAGAACATGCTCCCCAGTGTGGAAGAAGCAGCATTCTAGAGAAAAAAAAATGAAATGTCCTTGTCAGTGGCTAGTACGGTGAAGATCTTTGGAACACTCTGCTTTCCTGTGACACAGGTAGGGCCAACAGAAGACCCTGGCCCTCACAGTGTTTTAGACTTGATGTGTTAAGCAGAGATGGAGAGAAGAATGAGCAGATGCACAGGCCTGAATTCCACAGGGACCAGACACCTTCAGAATCCTCGGCCTCCCTGCATTAAGTTAATGAGAACGGGTCCCTAAACTCTCCCTAAGAAGCGTTATTTATATTTTGTCCACCTCTCAAAGTGCCTGTGTCTCTCATCAGGTTGTGTCCCCCTGTGCCCCTGTCTTATTCACCACCCTCTCTGAAGCTGGCTGTAAAAGACACCTCTTGGCTTTGGGCTGCAGCCCCATCAATTCCAAGCTCAGCAGGCCGGCTCCAGGCCTGTCTCCTTCCTAGAGGAAGCCTTCAGAGTAAGGCTGCCTCTGCAGGAGAGCCACGCTCAACTGGAAGCACAGGTTTTCAGACCCAGAGGGGGAAGGGTGTTGGCTCCACAGTGGCTGGAGGACAAGATTCCACAGCCCTCTAAACAGCACAGAGCCAGTCTCGGGGAGGTGAGGCCTGCTGTGCCGTGATGGAGCTCGGTACATTTGAGAGGATTTTAGCTCTGCCTGTTCTGTCGGCCGACACTGAAGCCAGTGATTGATGATGGGACCTGGGTACCAGAAAGTTATGCAAGTTGCTATGTGGTCTCTGGGGAAACTGGTGCCAAGACAGTTAAGCCTATCACTATCATGTGAGAATGAGCTTCTGGTCCCCACCCAAGCTTGAGGCGAAAGAAGAGACGCTGAGTAAGCAAAAAAGCATCATTTCCAGTGAAGAAGATGATTCGAGACAGTTACATTTGGTGATATTTAACAGACATTTAAGAGAAGGATGTTTGAAGAACGTGAATCCCATATACAGAGGGAGTAAATAAATCTTCTAGGCATCGTTCAAAATATTGTCACATGCTCTTCAAAATTTGTAGTTCAAAAAAAAAGGACAAAGATGTGGGGAATGAATTTTACTTCCAAAGTGTGGGAGTGGGGTGTGGGGGGGCAATGATCCTTTTGTTTTTAAAGATTTATTTATTTATATTAATTAACTATATATAATTAGCTATATGTGTGCGCATGTGTTCGTGTGTGTGTGTGTGTGTGTGTGTGTGTGTGTGTGTGTGTGCGCGCGCGCGTCTTGAGTTCCGAGCAGGCATTGGATCCCCTGGAGCTGGAATTGTATTTGATTGATTTGGAAGAGTAGCAATGGCTCTTATTTACTGAGGCATCTTCTGAGCCTCTATACATCATTTTTGAAGAAGAGTACTCCTGATAATCCAATAAATAGATAACAGGCAAGTTGGAGAGGCATTGTGATAAAACTGCTTGCAGGGAAATGGGAGAGTGGGATCAGAGACTCAAGAAACAGTGCTGGTTTCCAAATTTTATCCAAACAACTTTGCATCTCTGAGGCTCTTCAGTTCCTTTCCCTGTGAATGAGGAAATAATAGTGTAGCACGAATTGTTAGAAGATCTTATTAATAAAAACCAGGTATTGGAGTGAATGCTGAAAGATCAGAGAAACAGAACAAGCCATAGCTAACCTCACCTCACCAACTTCTTAACTGATCCTGTTTCCTCAGACATGGAAGCCTCTGTGTCCTCATTCAAAAGGATCTCAGCTGAACTGCTGCTAAAAGCCTAAAAGCTTAAAAAGACTCTAGTTCCTGGTCCTCTTGCCTTATCACTGCTTCCTGCCATCACTTTCTGGGATTAAAGGCGTATGTCACCATGCCCGGCTGTTTCCAGTGGGCTTTGAACTCACAGAGATCCGGATGGATCTCTGCCTCTGGAATTCTAGGATTAAAGGTGTGTGCGCCACCATATTCTGGCATCTTTGTCTATCTAGTGGCTGTTCTGTTCTCTGACCCCAGATAAGTTTATTAGGGTGCACAATATATTGGGGGACACAATATCACCACATAATAATGTCTTGTAGTTTAGGAAAAATCCTGGGCATCAGCATTCCTAACAGGCTGGGGTCTGCCACCAAGGGATTCATTCAATGTAGCTCCAGATAAAGGTGTTCAAGGACCTCAAGTTAAGTCCGTCTTCAAGGAACTGGTACGAGTTTTAAGTGGAAGAACTGGGGTAAAAGCAAGCAGTATGCATACTTAAACAGTCCTGCTCAGGATATGGTCTGGATGATCACTGTCTCAGTTCTGGCTCTGCAAGGTGGTCCCAAGAAGTCTTTGCCATGCTGTTGCTCACTTGAAGGAACTAATCCCCTTCCTACAAGGTAATGACTCCTGCTACTGGGTGCCACCTCACCTGCATAGAGAATTGTCCTTCTCTAGTGGGTGGCATGCCCTCCAAAGCTCTACTTTTCCTGGAATCCAGGGTAACTGTATGTTTAGGACAATGACTTACCCTGGCTCTTTCATCCCCCAAACTGGGATGAGATAGGTCAGCTGGACAGGCTTGCCTTCATGACTATTAGGCCAGTGTAGGATCAAGCAGAGAGGAGACAGACATGGAACGGAGGCAGAGGTGATAGTGCCAGGCTTTCTCCTGATTTTAGTTAACCTTGTGGGCAAAGCAGCTTCTAACTGCTCACTACCGTGCTGCAGTGTGAACTAAATGAAGTGAAGGATTCAGCATTGCACACGTGTTACCCTGCTACATTGGGTTCTCTGGCCAAGCAGGGGCAGGGAGGGAGGAGAAGGCATTTTGTTGATGTATTTACTTGTTGTATATGGGTAACTGGAAGTTTTCCTGCGTCCCGCCGGGTCCTGAAGCTGCTCAGACCCACATAAACATACAGAGGCTTCTATTAATTACAAACTGTATGGCTATGGCCTATGGCTCAAGCTTCTCGCTAGCTAGCTTACAACTAACTCAGCCCATTTCTGTTAATCTATATGTCACCATGTGTTCCATAGCTTTACCTGTGTGCCATGACATGCTGCTCCCTGGATGGTGGGATGGCATCTCCCCCACCTCTCCTTTTTCCTCTCACTATCTCCCTTGGATTTTCCTGCCTGGCTCCATCCTGCCCTGCCATAGGCCAAACGGCTTTATTTATCAACCAATCAGAGCAACACATATTCACAGCGTACAGAAAGACATCCCATAACATATGTGTGTGTGTTTATGTATGTGCCTGTGGAGTTCATCAGTCAATGCTGAGTGCTGAGTGTCTTCCATAAATGTTCTCCACCTTACTTTGTTTGTTTGGTTTGGTTTTTCCAAGACGGGGGTGGAGGGGTGGGGGGATTTCTCTGTGTAGCCCTAGCTATCCTGGAACTCACTCTGTAGACCAGGCTGGCCTGGGACTCTCAGAGATCTGCCTGCCTCTGCCTCCTGAGTGCTGGGATTAAAGTTTCCTGATTAAAGGTGCTACCACTGCCCAGCTGCTTTTTGAGACAGATCCTCTCACTGAACCTGGAGCTTCAGAGATCCACCTGTCTCTGCCTCCCTAACACCAAACCTGTAGGCACATGCCACTATGCATGACTTTTCATTTGGGTGCTAGGGACCTAACTCAGTTCCTGCTGCTTCCACAGTAAACACTTTCCTCATGGAGACATCCCCCTACTCGCCGAAGGCACTTTAAGTTACAGTAAATGCAGAGAGGACCTAAATTCAGAGCTTCCTGCTTACCTTCCACTGAGAGTGCAGAGGGACTGTGCCATCTCTCAGACCATCATCAGTTCCCCATTCTGGAGAATTAAACCACTTCCAAGTGTCCTTTCCACTTCCAGCATTCTCAAACTCTTCTTCTTTAACAAGGGACAAATGAAGGCAGTGTGAAAAATCATCAGAAAACATCAGGAATTCTAAGACTTCCTGAATTTCTTGATGCTCGCCTGCACTCGGTTTTATTTTCCTGAGGAGAAGAAAAGAAAAAAAGCTACAGCCTTTTCCAGACTCTCCGTGCCTGCATTCTGCTGTGTGACCAGGCAATGGTTATTGTTATAGTTTTCTGTCTCTACATGTTATTAAATACATGCCAAATTCAACTTGGCATTTCTAAAAACAGAAAGAAAAAGAAAGAAGGGAGGGGGAAAAAGTTTCAGAAATGCAGACTTTTCAGAGATGTAAGACTTTTATGCAAACACAAAAACATTAATACACTGAAAAACTAAAAACACTTCAGGCCCCGGGAGAGAAAATAGCTTATTTTTAAAGGCTCAATCCAGGGCATACTGTGTAAGAATGCAAAAGCTGCTAGGTAAATTCTCTAACTCTGCTGTTCCTTTCTGTGTAACAGCAGGAAGCTAGGTGTCAGCTCTGAAACTGTCATTTTGAGCAGGCAGAGAATGAGCCATTATTCCAACACTTGCGAGGAGCTAGCTCCCATTGCAGGGCCCCAAAGTAAAACTAATTACAGTGCATGAGATGATGAGGCCACGGAGAGCTACAGGCCTACCTGTTCCTGTGACAACCATAAACGGTCATCTGCTTCTCCCTGTAAACTTTTTTATTTATGCTGCCAAATTATACCCCTAGAAACACTCTGACAATTTGGTCTCCCAAAAAATAGAGGAATGCAAAATCTGCAAGCCTGAATAGAGAACATTTTTTTTTTCTAAATAGAGAAAATGGAACAAAACTATAGAAAATGGAAAATTTGATGCATCCTCCAAGGACAGACCTTTGAAAGAAAGCCTTAGTGCTCATCAATGGTTCATTAAGCTGGATCCAGTGTGTGTGTGTGTGTGTGTGTGTGTGTGTGTGTGTGTGTGTGTGTGTATGTGTGTGTGTGTGTTTAGAGGGGATGAAGAGATGTTCACATAAGATTTGTATATTGTGCTTAAATTAAGTCCAAAATAAAAGCACACCTCAGAGGAACTCTTAATCATAAAATAGTGTCCTAATGTAACTCAGAGAGCTTATTTTTATATATTATTTATTGATATACATAGATACTTTGAAAATATATACTAATTATAGAAAGTTTGTACAAAACAAATATGGAAAAAAAGAAAAAGACATTGAATATTTGCAGCCCCTCATAATAATATTTCATTGGTGAATGTTTGCTGTGGTATATGGATATATTTTAGATTCTAATCAGTTAGTACAGTAGAGTAAGATGGCCAGCTTTTTTTTCCCCCTATAAACATTTATATATATATAAACATTTTTTTCCCTAGTAACATTCCTGTCTACTTGGGCCACAAGGTCTGTCACAGCTCAACTCTACTGTGGTGTGGGAGAACACTACCACCAATGAGAAGTGAATTTGTTAGCTATTTTATTACAATAAAATTTTATTTATGAAAACAGGCTGAGAGCTGAATTTGATCTCCTTCCTAGAGCCTTATTTTAAATGACAATGTAATACTTTGTTCCCTGGATGTGCTCAAAACAAAAGGCCCTACCATTCTCTGCTGCTGAATACCAAATTCTTTCAGCACAGTACTGTGTGGAGTTCTGAAAGTAAATCCTTTCATTGTTCATAAACTGCTAAAGAGGAAAAAGTTTGCGATTTGGGTTCTGAAAAATGATTACTAACCTATGGACAAAACTCACCTTCCAGAAAGGCAATGGCACTTCCTGTTGGGAGAGAGATCAGCCTTGGATGCCCAGCAGTGACGAATGAGAGTGTAGTGTGACAAGAAGAGAGGTCTGCTAGGACCAGACTTTGGAATGCAAGGACCTGAAGGCAATGACATTCATGGGCTGCATTTTTTTTACTGCAAATATTTACATGTGTTTCTTTTTCTGCCACAGGCAGCTTGGGATTCTATTCAACCGAATCCATCCACCCTATCCTTCCTAATAAGAACATCATTTTTCCTGTCCCCGACACTACTCTTCCCTGCCCTTCATGCGTGCTTTGTGGTCAGTGTTCAGCCCAAACTGCAGCTCTCCTCTTGGGTTCTGCTTTTGTCTTCTTCTTTCTCTGTTCAGTTTTTTTTTTCTCTTTTTGCTTTTCTCCTCTCTTTGTCTCTCTCCTCTCTCCCTCTCTCTCTCTCTCTCTCTCTCTCTCTCTCTCTCTCTCTCTCTCTCTCCTCATTTCTCAATAGCAATTACAAAACCAATTAGCAAATAATTCCTAACATCTAGTACTGGAAAAGGCCATTTTCACTGGACCGGATAGCTGTATCCCTGTAATGTCCCTGTAAAACTTTCATGTGGAAGCCTGACCCCAATACAGTGGTGTAAGAGGTGGTGGCCTTGGGGAAATGGGTGACTAGACATCGTTCTTTTGCCTTGGATGGACTAGTGCCCTCATTCAACAGACTGAAGGAGCTTTGTGCCCTTTCACCTGTACAGGAGGAAATGGCCCCAAATCTCCTGATGTTTTGATCTTGGACTCCATAGCTGTCAGAATTCTGAACAAGGAATATCTGTGATTTATAATTTGCCCAAGGTGAAATATTCTGGTCTAATAGTCTAAGATGAACAGTATCTATCATCTAACACAATATTACCTACATGTGGATCTGTTTCTGTATGTCCCATTCCATCACACCAATTTCTGTCTATCTATGCATTCGTATCATATAGAATAGTGTTTTGATAATCATGGCCTATTTATTTCTCTTAACATACACCAATCTTCTGTGTTTTAACTTGCATTCATCTTCTTCAGTCATTTAGTATTTAGGAGTTTAAAGGGAAAATGGAGATGGAGTTTAAAAGCCATTCTGACTTCAGGGATAGTTGTATTAATTTTTAGATTGCTTAGAAATGACACACAATGTTTCCAAGACTAATCTATCTCTCCTTGTTTATTAATGCCATTTTTTTTAGGAAATGCATCTAACCAAGACACTTTATTTTAATAAATATATTTTATTTATAAAAGTGACATTTTTTTCTTAAATTTATTCCCCAGAATATTCTTTTTTTTGTACTACTGCTAATCATATTACTCCTTACACACCCATACTCAATATAGCAGCAATGAAGAAGACTCGCTAAGATTTTGGCATAGTTCTTATACTTAGCCAGCTTGCTGAGTTATTTTTTTCTTAGAATAATTTTTCAGTTAATTTTTTTTAGGGGTGTTCTGTAAGATTTTATTTCTTTTGTCTTTTAGTATTTCCATTTTCTTCATTGTATTGTAAAACAACTTTCAGAAAAAAAAATTGAACCAGTAATATACAGAATTCTGACACTTCAAGTAAGGGCTAACTGGTTTTCTATGCACCTAATTTTTAGCATGGTAAGAAAATATCCTTCTGTTTATATTTTATGGGGAAATACTTTAAAATTATAAATGGGTGTTGAATTTTATCAAAAGAATTTTTTGCCATCTTTCAAAAGAAGGCATGTGGTCTGTCTGCTTTGATTTACTGATGTGATGAAAAATAGTAATGTATTAAATAATATTGAACCATCATTGGAGTTCAGATGTTTGCATCTATGCTCATAAATAATGCATAATTCTTGAATGCTGGAAAAAAGTTAAGATGACTTTTGTTCCCATTACATCAATTGGAAGGAAAGGAAGTTATCAAGTTATAGCTTTGTATATTGTATAAGCCTGTTTTCTTTTCCACAAAACTTAAACAAACATATCCTGGCCTAAATGTAAGGGAGAAAGGATGGAAGAACACCACAAATCAAACCACTAGTGTTGCCTCCCCAGGAGGTTAGGAGAGAATTATCAAGGAGGAGAGCTGTGTTCATGAGCTTTACATACTGCTATGTGGTTTTTATGGAAGTAGTATGTGATCATTTCTGGTACTACTGAGGCCAAAGACACTTTTTTTTTTCCCAAAAGAGTAAAATTAAATAGTGCACTCATAACTTTATTTTTCCCTAGTAGAGTCCCTCAAATAGGTTATATTTTGCTCCCTCTTTCTCCCTTGGCCAAGAAAATATCTTAAATAAAATTTGTCTATAATACAAACCTCTGAAATATGAGGTATTCCCATATTTCCAACACACAGGAGAAGAGGGGAGATGGGAGGGGGAGTAAAGGAGGAGGTTGCTTCTTGTGCCTCCAGCAAAGGGGACTGCCAGCATTTAAATTCAAGATATTCACACCTCAAATCTACTTTCTGCCATCCCATGCCATGTCGATTGTCTTGTTGGGTGACTCCAACATATAAGCCATGTTTTGTTTGTGGTATCTTGGATCTTTGTGTTATATTTGCCCTTGACACTGTTGAGTTCAAGTGTCATCTTTCAATCTTTCAATCCAATAGTATCATTCAGCAAAGCTTGATGGGTGAGGGTTGATAGCTCAGTGTCTTTTGCCTTCATAACATACACAGAAGAAAAAAGTATTTACTCACATGACAATAACTCAGTTATAACCATTTTTTCATAGTCTTTGCATTTACTTCCTCTGTTCTCTGAGGGAGGAGGGGTAACTCTGAAACATGAGAGATTCCTATTTTTTTCCCAGTCTTTACTCACCATTCACTCTCTCTCCTACCCTTCAACTACCAAACCTTTCAGAAAGACCCTCATTAATTGCTCTGACCTCACAATATCCCTCATTTGTCCCCCAGAGTATTGCCTTAGATCTGTAGATCACTTTGATTGCTTCCACATCTGGGATTCGTCACACACTTACACTAACTATGACCATGTGCAGAGTTACACAGCAGGATTTAGGAGACAGTCAGGAAAACCATCCCTACTAAGAACACCATCTGGAGAAAATTAAGAGAGGATACTTTCCATTGAGAATCCTTGGGAATGTATCTATGATGTAGACAGACAGACATTAGCACACACCAAAAGTGGATGTCCTTTTTCTTTGGGATACTAAAAAGGAGAGATAATTCTTCAGAAGGTTTCCTAATTAATTATGCACCATAAATGCCTGACAAAATCATGAATAAACAAGGGCTCTTCTGAGAAAGGTCTTGTTTAGTAGCTGGCGTCATCTCCAATCAAAATGTCTCTGTGGACTTCTCTGGGACCATGTGTGTGAACAAATACAGATTCTATAAAAGGGAGAGAGGAAGTGGGCCATGTTTTCCTCAGTTGGATTATTGAACATCTCCAGTAATTTTTCCAAAGTTTGGGTTTGGCAAAAGCCAAAGTTGGCTTTACCAAGCATTTTTCTCTTAATTTTTAAATCCAAGTGTATTAAGGAAAATTTAATCCATATGTTTATGATTCATTTACACTTAACTCATCAAAAATATTGTTTTGTTAGAGTCATTTGGCCCTCAACAAGACTTGGGAGCTAGTGGCACACAGATAAACACACACGCAGATCACTTGAGCACACATATGCTTTGGTTCTTTACATTGGAGTTATGTTTTTTTTCCCCAGGAATACACATCTAAATGACTGTTGTAGTAAGTCATGGCTATGTAATTACACCTATCCATGCAATTACATGTAAACAGCTTTCAAAGTCACTGTGCAATTATGAAGCATGTGCTGCTTCTATTTGGAATTAACCATTTTTGAGTTCCCCATGTTACCCTCTTCCTCGGCTACTACCTTGGCTGTGGATGAATGGTTCCTTTAAGAATCTGGTGCTAGGATGCATGGTTTTCTGCTCCTTCAGTTCAATATACAATACATAAGTGTATCATCATCATCATCATCATCATCATCATCATCATTTTTGTGTTATTAGAGATGAAACCCAGAGTCTTGCCCATATTAGGCAAGTACTCTATCAATGAGTGACATTCAAAACTTGCATTTAATTTTTTAAAAGTTCAGAGGAAGCCAATGATGCAGCTGTGGGTTTAGGATAAAGTTGACATAAGCAATTCCATGATGGCCAAGACCAAGGAAAGCCAAGGGATGGACTCAATCATACGAAGTTCAGGAAGGCTGTGCTGAAGTTTTGCTTTTCTCGTTCTAATACATGAGCATGAAAGTGGGCTTAACTCTAGACCCAGAACATGGAAAGTATCTCAGAGGAGACTTTGAAATTAATAATTAGCTATCACTATGGTGTATTTCTATGAAGGACAACCAAATATGTTGATGAAGTAGTAGTAGTATAATTTAATAATTTCATAGATATCTGTTGACCTAGGGAATTCTGATTTGTGTGTGTGTGTGTGTGTGTGTGTGTGTGTGTGTGTGTGTGTGCGTGCGCGTACGCCTGTGCATGCATGTTCACTGAAGGAATACATCAGCTTCAGTTGTCATTCCTCAGATGCCGTCCAAGCTTCTTTTGGAGACAGGGTTTCTCATCAGCCTGGTGCTCATCAAAGCAGACCAGGCTGATTAACCAGGGAACCTTGTGGATTCACCTGTCTCCACCTCACTGGCAGAAGGACTTTATAGACTGAGCTATCTCTATGGTTCCTTCCTCCTGACTGGCAGATGGAAATTTGGGATTGTAGCTAAGAAGGCAGACGAACATTCTGTTGGCTTACTGTGTGGGATAATGACCTCAGTATTTTTAAACCTAATCCGACTCACCTGAGAGTCAGTAACAGGGATTGCATTGGTTTACAAATCTTCACTGGAAAACACGGGTGATTGCAAAGACGTGTGACCTGGCCAGAAGGAACATCTGTTACAAAGGGAAGCATGTGTTTGTTCTGGTGTTAATACGACATTGTCTTGTTACCCCTCATTTCTTCACAGCTGATATTTCCCCCTCAGGAAATTGTTAAGTATGGACTATCTTATCTGCCTTAGAAGCAATTGCTGTCTCTCTCTGTGTCTGCCATTTTACTGCAGTTTAGTGAGGTTCTAACTTTTTGAATGTTTATAAGTTTTCCCAAGTGAAATTATATTAGCTTAATTTTATCTAAGGTCAAATACTATTTATGGGGCTTTAGAGGTGGCTTGGTGATTAATAGCACGTACTGCTCTTGCAGAAGGCATGAGTTTGGTTCCTAGCACCATGACTGGCCGCCCACAACCTGCTATAACTTTAGCTCTAGGGGATTCAATGCACGTAGTTTCCTCAATCACCTACACTCATGCACATGGACTCTTTCTTTCTCCCCACCACCTCTCTGTCTCTGTCTCTGTCTCTCTCTGTCTCTGTCTCTGTCTCTGTCTCTCTCTGTCTCTCTGTCTCTCTCTCTCTCTCTCTCTCTCTCTCACACACACACACACACACACACACACACACACACACACTGAAGCTGGGTAGCACAACATTAGCTTTTTAAAAGGAACACAATTAACACCAATTGGATTAACTGTCAAATCCGTTTCTGAGGAAAAAGAAGAACAAACATGGTAATATTTGCGTTTTACCAAGCTGCTTTGTATACTTTGAAAAGAAAATCCAATTTTCTGTAAGTTCTTCTCCCACTTCATTGAAACCACTCTTTTCAAGGGAAATGTGGTTACAGAAAGATGATGTTTTCTCCTGCTGAACAAACTTCACATTGACATCATTTTAACCCCTATTTTTAGCACGCATGATCAAAACAAATGTCAACCCTAACAGCCAGCGTTTCTTAAGAGCAAGTACAATAAAGGGCTGGAGTCACTTCAGCTTCATTTCTGATGTCCCCATGTCCTGTCCCGCTCATCACCACTGTTCTCCAGTGTCCCTGGCAGCATGGCTGGACTGAGGCACCTGGCATGTCTTTGTTACTTCTTCCCAGAAAGTCCGCTCAGCCCACAAAGACCAGTACAACAGAGCACACTGGGATTATTTTCTTCTCTGCAAGAACAAGCCAACTGTTACTTATAGTGGTATTCTATTTGTACTGAAATGTGATTTTATTTGTATGTTAATAAATAAAGTTGCTTAGGGGTCAGAGCTATTAGCAAGCCATAGCGAAAGCCAGGGCGGTGGTGGTGCACGCCTTTAATCCCAGCACTTGGTAAGCAGAGCTAGGTGGATCTCTGTGTGTTCAAGGATACAGCCAGCATTGGAGACACACGCCCTTAATCTCAATACCAACCATAGAAAACGTGGGAGGTCTGGACAGAGAGGCAGTGACGAGACAGCCACGTAGTTGTGTTTATAACCAATGAGAAGGAAGAACCAGAACTCTTTATAAATCAGACGCACAGGAAGTAGCTCCCTTCCCTTTCGGAGAGCTCTCTTGGCGGAAGAAGCTAGCTGGCGGAAAGCGGGTAAGCTTCTGCTCTGACCTCTTGGGCTTTCACCTTTACATTGGCTCTGTGTTTCTTATTTAATAAGGCGGTCGGTTACATCTACATTTGGCGCCCAACGTGACAAGAATCCGCTTGACTCGCAGCGGGTCCGGTTTCCCGCCTCGGCGGTCGGCTCCGGACGGCCTGGTCTCTGGCTGGGGCCAAAGTCGGTTTGGCCTCAGGCCCCAAGCGGTTAGCTTAAAAGCCGGTGCTACAAACAACTCAGGCCTGCCTTGCCAACAGGGCCCTGCTTGTAAAGCAAACGCACGTGGTTGGAGTTTAAGGAAGCCTAGCCCAGGCTTGACTCCGCTCAAGCGGGGACACGTGTTTGGATTTAAGCTTTTAGCCAGGGCTTCTCTCTCTTCTCTTTCTCTCTCTCTCCCTTACCCCCCTCTCCACTCAAGCCACAACACGTGGCTGGATTTAAGCTTTTAGTAGCTACGCTTTCTTGCTTGCTCTCTTGCTTTCTCTCTCTCTCTCTCTCTCTCTCTCTCTCTCTCTCTCTCTCTCAATTCACCTTGGACACTAGGTGGCTGTTTTGAAATTCCCTCGGATTTCTACTGTTCTGCGCAGACTTGGTAAGTCAATTAACATATCAAATATTTTAAAGGAAACTATTTAACAGAAATTTTTTCCACATTTAAAAAAAAA
>CABHPP010116842.1:0-23751 GCA_902168425.1 Peromyscus attwateri
TCCTTGAACTCACTATGTAGCCTAGGCTGGCCTCTGTCTTCTGAGTGCTAGGGTTAAAGGTGAGCAACACACACACACACACACACACACACACACACACACACACACACACGATTAGATATCTTGCAGGTTGTTTTTTTTGTTGTTGTTTTTGAGCTGAGGGTCGAACCCAGGGCCTTGCGCTTGCTAGGCAAGCGCTCTTCCACTGAGCTAAATTCCCAATCCCTTTTGCAGGGTTTATGTAGCCCAGACCCATGTCCTGACAGCTGGGCATTGTGTTTGTTTGGTAACAGTCCTTCTGATGGGTTTGTGCCTGCTGATCTAGAGGAAAATGTCCATTTTTGTCTCTTCATGGAATCCATCCTGGCCTGGAATTTCTGATCTCTGGATGGATGGATCTAAAGTTGCTACTTAGCTAAAGATTACGTTAAACTTCTGATCATCCTGCTTCCCCCACCCCCAAATATGGATGTGGCTGCATGTTCTTGTAATTCTAGAATTTTGGAGACTCAGGATACAGGATTGAAGAATTTTAAATTATACCTGGCCTATATAGTGGAACTATTTCAAAACAAAACAAAAGACAAAAAAACCAGTCTTGAAAAATGTCAAAGCACTATAATGAAAAAGTAAATTGTCCACATTGTTTCCTGTTTTGATGCCTTGGATATTGTGTGGGAATTTTTGGTTTTTCGAGACAGGGTTTCTCTGTGTTCCAGAACTGTCCCAGAACTCACTCTGTAGACCAGGCTGGCCTTGAACTCAGAGATCGGCCTGCTTCTGCCTTCTGAGTCCTGGGATTAAAGACTTATGCGCCACTACCACCCAGCAATACATTCATTTTAATGTCTTGTTATTTGAATTCTTGAATGTACAAGAAAACATTTGGGTTGTAAAAAAATGTCTAATTAATTTTTTTGAATCTATAGCAAAACACCAGTCATCTCTATCATCCCAACATGGCTTTGCACTTCTTCAAAGCATTAATGTTTCCACTCTTTCAATAATTATTGTTTAAGTGGATCAATAAATTGATGGACAAAATATACCACATGGTCTCCTTTGCCCATGCAGCCTTGAGAATCACTGTTGCCCAGGCTGTGGGCAACACAAACTTGTTGCCCAGTCTGTGGGCAACACAAACTTGTTGCCCAGGCTGTGGGCAAAACAAACTTGGGGGACTCATCTTGTTCTTAGACTCCCAGGTATTGGGATTACAGGTTCCAGCCAGGATACCTGATGTACCAGTGTTGTTGGTTTTGAGGTAGGGTCTCAGGTTGCCTAGGTCGGCTTCAGTTTTGCTATTCAGCCAAGAATAATTTTGGGCTCCTGATTCTGGTCTTCCACCCTTCGCCTGGTTGCTGACATGATAGGTCTGCTCTGTCTTTTCTTTTCTTAGGCAATTGCTTTGTTAGAATATAATTCATATATCATATATATGTATGTATAGTATAAAAACAAGCCCACAGTTTCTACTCTATTCAGAATTGTGTATCTATCATTACAATCAATTTAAAAATATTTCCATTACCATATCACCTTGGCTTTCACTGTCCAGGTCTTCCATCTGCCTCAACTCTTGGTGGTCACTGTAACCTACATCTGTCTCTGTATTCACCTCTTTTTCTTTTTTCCTTAAGATTTATTTATTTATTATGTATTCAGCGTTCTGTCGGCATATAAGCCTGCACGCTAGAAGAGGGCATCGGAATGCATTACAGATGGTTGTGAGTCACCATGTGGTTGCTGAGAACTGAACTCAGGACCTCTGGAAGAACAGCCAGTGTTCTTAACCCCCCATCCCCTGTTGCATGAATCTTAAAAGTCTTATTAATAAAATCAAACCTGAGCCAGGTATTGGGGTGAACATTGGAAGATCAGAGAAACAGAACGAGCCACAGCTATCTCACCTTGCCAGATCCTCAGCTGGTCTTACTTCTTCATACTGGAGGCCTCTGAGTCCTAATCCAGAATGGGTCTCAGCTGAACTGCTGCTAGAAGCCTGAATGCTTAACCAGCCTAAATGCTTAACCATGCCAAATGCTTCTATGGGCAAATGCCTCTATGGGCAAATGCCTCTAGTTTCTGGTCCTCACGCCTTATATACCTTTCTGCTTTCTACCACCACTCCCTGGGATTGAAGACTTGCTTTCTGGGATTAAAGGCGTTGGTCACCATGCTTGGGTGTATCCTTGAACACGTGGATTTCTGCCTCTGGAATGCTAGGATTAAAGGTGTGGTGCTACCACTCCCTAACCTCTGTTTAACATTGTGGCTGCTCTGTCTCTGACCCCAGATAAGTTTATTAAGGTATACAATATTTTGGCGAACACAATACCACCACAATCCCCCAGCCATCTCTCCAGCCCCATGTATTCGCCTCTTAAATTTCATATAAATGGAATCATACAAATCTTGCCTCTTGCTATAAACCTTTGTCTATAAATCCAGCAGTTGGAAGGATGAGGCAGAAAGATAATTGAGTTCAAGTCCAGCTTGAGGTGTGTGGCAATACTCTCAGACTCTCAGGAAAAAAAAAAAAAAAACCCACACAGGGGACTAGAGAGATGTCTCGGTGGTTAAGAGCATTTCCTGCTGAATTCTCAGTACCTACGTCAGCCGGCTCACAACCACCTTTAACTCCGGTTCCTGGAGATCCAGTGCCTTTTCTTGAATTCTGATGGGAATTCTCCGCCACACCTTACTTCTAAACCAGGCTTTAAAATTTCATTTTATGCCATTCCCCCTTTGGGGGATTGTTAGACAGTCTCAACCACAGAGCTGCCTGCCTCTGCCTTCAGAGTGCTGAGATGAAAGGCGTGTGCCGACGTGCCTGGCTGTTGCCGAAGCTCTCTCTTTAAAGTGTGTACGAGTGTTTTGCCTTCAGTATGTGTGTGCAGTGTGTGTGCTTGGTACCTTTTTGGAGGTCCAAAGATGATGTCATCTCCTGGGGCTGGAGTTACATACAGATGGTTGTGAGCCATGTCTCCAACCCTTGATGTCGTATTTTACAACCTGTTTCGCAATCCGAAGTCACTCTTCTTCTTGACGACTTTTTCTCATGGAAGCAGGGCACTGACAGTTTCTGCCAATCACTCTTGTGTTTACTACATTCATTTGTCCCTTTTTATTCCCGAGCAGTGTTTCATTGTTAAATATACTATGTGGTGTTCATCCATTATGCGCTTTCTGATTGACATTTGAATGGTTTCTTTCCCTGCTATGAAGAAATCCACTGTGAAGATTTTTTATTCAGGGTTTTCTGTGTGGAGGGACAGAACATATGCTTTCACTTGTCCTGGATAAATGGAAGTGGACTTGCTGAGTCATGGCAATAATGAGTTTCACTCCCTGTGCCGCCTTTTTAACGGGGGGTGGGGGTGGGGGGGGGTGGGGGAGAACCCGGAAGATTTTGCCTTTAGTCATTCTAAGCACAGCTACAGCATGTTTTCATTCTTAACCCATCGTGTGCTTGGATTTCTTGTTTTTGAGGCAGAGTTTTTTAGGTGACACTCCTGGCCTCAGACTGACCATGTAACAGGCAGACCTCAACATCCCGATTCTCTTAGCTGTAGCCCTTTTTGAGACAGACTCTTAATGGCTGGCCCGGGAACCTCTCTAGACCTGCTGGTTTCTCAGTGGAGGCTGTATTGCCACCTTTGTCTGCAAACTGCTCTGGCTACAGGTGTTTGCCACCATGGTCAGGTTAGGCTAAAGAGAGCATTCCAAACCAGGCAGTGGTTTGGTGCACCACCTTTAATCCCAGCACTGGGGGTGGGGGGTGGGGGTGGGGTAGAGGCAGGTGGATCTCTGAGTTCAAGGTCAGCCTGATCTACTAAGCCAGTTCCAGGACAGCCTTGGCTACACAGGGAAACCAGAGGGAGTGGGGAGGTAGCTTTCACCAACAAGTCCAGAGTAACCTTGATTGCACCATCCCCCTGCCTCAGCTTTTGGCAGAGCGAGGGTTGCAGTTAGGAGCTGTCACCTCTGACCATCAGCTTAAAACTGTATTGTCTGTTATTCATTTAGCTATTTTAAAATTTATTTTGAGGTCTGTATGTAGCTCATGGTGGCTTTGAATGTGAGATTTTTGTCAGCTCTATGAATGAATGAATGAGTGAGTGAATGTGAATGAATGATTTTGGATGTTTCTCCCATAATCCTTTCCAATAAAGGGGATTTTTTTTCTCCCTTTTCCTTAGTATTTACTTCTTTTTTATTTTATTTTTTTTCTTTTTAAAGTAGACTGTCACTATGTAGCCTAAGCTAGCCTTGAATATTTGTCTTCCTTCTGCTACAGTGTCCTGGGGCTAATGGTGGAGCCACCGGCTCAGCTAAGAGGAACAGCTGAATTTGTTTGAGGAAAGGTGTGTTCTACACACAGTTTCTGGCCGGCCTGAAACTCACTATATCTAGCAGAGGCATCCCTCAAACTCCTGTCCTGGCTCACTATCCCATTGCTGCGTTTATAGGAGGGAGCCACTGCACTAGGCCTTAGGATGTACTGTTTTTTGAGACAGGGTTTCTCTGTGTAGCTTTTGGAGCCTGTCCTGGAACTCGCTCTGTAGACCAGGCTGGCCTGGAACTCACAGAGATCTGCCTGCCTCTGCCTCCCCAGTGCTGGGATTAAACCAGAGAAAGTGGATAAACTTGATCTTGGCTTAAGTATCTATCACATTTCTTTGCAAATCTAGTTACCCTGCCAGAGGTGGTCTGCACTGAAAGCTCCAGATCTTGAGGTTGAACAAGATTAGTGGATTTATTTTCCTGTTCTTCATCTCTATTCGGTGTTAGCAGTGGTATAGAACTTCATAGACACAGCTGGCCTCAAACTCAGAAAGTCAGTTGCCTCTGCCTCTCAGCTGCTGTGATTCAAGGTCTGGGACACCATGCTTGTATGTGGTGTTGATTTTTGATAGAACTGGGAAATAGTCCCAGGGTCTCCGTGCTCTACCACAGTTTGGTTTCGTTAACCAAAGAGAGATTTGCCAGGTGAGTCTGCAAGGGATGTGTGGATTAGAGGGGTACCAGGATAGCCTAGTCTGAGAGCTAGCATTCCTCTACTATCCTGGCACTCACGGTGGGAGTATACATGGTTCTCTCAGCTGGTTCTTTGCTAACTTACTCAACTTCTAATGCTTCTGCAGGGGACAGTCTTCTGCATACCAGCCGTTTGTCACCTAATTAGTAAGAACAACGGGACAGGTCCCAGGCACACGGTTAAAGTTCAGTGTCACTAGTAAGGGTGGCTCAGATCTGAGGCTTCCCACTATTTTGATGCCTCAAGGTCAAGGTCAAGGTCAAGGTGACTTTGTAGAATGTGTAGTGGGATTTATTTCCACTCCCCCCTCTGCCATTTTGAGAATGAGCCTCATAGCCTTCACTGGACTTGAACACCTGTTCCTCCCAACTCTACCTCTAAAGTGCTGGGGTTATAAATATGCACCAAGAACCCCTGACCATCTGGTGTGTGTGTGGTGTGTGTGTGTGTGTGTGTGTGTGTGTGTGTGTGTGTGTGTATGTCTGTATACATGTATGTATGTATGTGTACGCATGCGCAGAGGATGCAGAAGACAGAAGAGGGCATCAGATCTCTTAGAACTGAAGTTCTAGGCAGTTGTAAGCTTCCAAATGTAGATGCTGGGAACCGAACCCAGACCTTCTGCAAAGCAACAAGCTCTCTTAACCACTGAGCCAGACCCTGGTGGTGTTTTATAATCCCAAGTGCACACTGTGTGATTTTTTTTTCTGCCTGCTGTCATTTCAAATTCTTTTCCAGAATTCCAGCCTTTATTTCCACAGCCACTACAAGCTGTATATCTGCAGCTATATAGCTGCAATGAACCCACGAACCTGTTTTTTTGTTTGTTTTTTTTTTGAGCCAGATCTTGCTTACATGGGTTTGTTTGTTTGTTGTTTATTCTGAGTGTGTTTTTGTGTGTGCGAGCATGCGTGCATGCTGGCTTACCTGTTCTGAAGCACCATGTGGAGATCAGAGGACATTTTTAGTAGTTTATTTTCTTCCCACCATGTGTGTTCTGGGATCAAACTGAGGTCCCCATACTTGGTGACAGTCCCCTTTACCCAAAATCTTTTCTCCAGCCCTCTTGTGTATTTCACTACACGTGTAAGTGTGCTCAGTACTTTTGTATGGTTTGTAGTGTGAAACTCAACACTAGCCAGCTGCGGAGTTGTTATTTCTACTCGATTATTTTTGTTTTTCTCAAGACATGGTCTCTCCATGTATCCCCTAACTCTTCTGGAACTCACAGAAATCCACCTTTGCCTACGGAAGGCTGGCGTTGAAGGAGTGAGCAACTGCACCAGGGTGATCCTCATTTCGGGGCATTGAATTGGGGGCCTGAGAGTTTTA
Organism: Peromyscus attwateri; assembly: GCA_902168425.1. Lineage (NCBI taxonomy): Eukaryota > Metazoa > Chordata > Mammalia > Rodentia > Cricetidae > Peromyscus > Peromyscus attwateri. The sequence continues at coordinate 6,374 of CABHPP010116842.1, forward strand.
AAAAAAAAAAACAAAACAAATGCCGGGCAATTGCTCCCCTGGGGTATATTGCCACACCCACATCTTGGTGAGGCGTCCATGCAGTTGCACCTCCTATCCCCATGCTTACTGGTGTAGCTAGGGTTTTCCTGCCTGGCCCACGGTCAGGATAAATCTCTTTCACCTGCCAGTCCCACAGCCGCTCAGACCCAACCAAGTAAACACAGAGACTTCTATTGCTTACAAACTGTATGGCCGTGGCAGGCTTCTTGCTAATTATCCTTATATCTTAAATTAATCCATTTCCATAAATCTATACCTTGCCACAAGGCTCGTGGCTTACCAGCATCTTTACATGCTGCTTGTCCTGGCGGCGGCTGGCTGGCAGTGTCTTCCTCCACCTTCCCATTCTTTTTATTCTCTCTGTTAGTCCCGCCTACACTTCCCGCCTAGCCACCGGCCAATCAGTGTTTTATTAGCAACACATTTGCCATACAGAACATCCCACAGCATACTGGTGTCCTTTAATAATTGCTCAGTCAGCTTCTGCTGTCTCTGTAAGACAGCTCTTTCCCAGGCGGATGTACCTGAACCTGAACCCGTTTTCCAGCGGCTTCTCTGATTGTGTAACACATGCTGGGACTTCATGTTGTCAACAGTTTGTGTTCTTTAACGTTTGATTCATGGCTACTGCCCTCCTCTCCTTGGCTGGCAGCACACAAAAATTCTCCATTTGGTCGGAAAAATATAGTTAGCAGTGTTGTAAGAATAGGGGAATAGCCGGGCGGGGGTGGTGCACACCTTTGTTCCCAGCCCTTGGGAGGCAGAGCCAGGCGGATCTCTGTGAGTTTGAGGCCAGCCTGGGCTACAGAGCGAGTTCTAGGACAGCCAGGGCTACACAGAGAAACTCTGTCTTGAAAAGCCCCCTCAAAAAGAGAGAGAGAGAGAGAGAAGAGCAGAATGGAAGTGTGTTAGGGGTTAAAAGCCTCCTAGTCTGTGTGTTAGTCTGCATAGGTACCCTGGTTATATAATAATGTCAAGGTTTCGGTGAGAGACTAGTCGAGGGAATTGATGGAATTCAGAATCCTCTTTGATTTGTCACCTAGCTCAGGCTGCTGAGGATTTTTCTTAGTTCCTGATCCTCCCGCCTCCACCTAATCTTCCCGCCTCCACCTCCCACATGCTGGGGTGACAGGCATAGGCCAGCACCTGCAGTTTATGAGGTTCACACACACTAGGTGGGCCTCCTACCGAGTGAGCGACATTCCTGTCTCTCCTCCTCTACACCCCCACCCAGGCTTCCTTTTTGGACATAGTCTGACTTTGTGGTGTCCAGGCCCCCCTCAAACCTAGGTCATCCAGAGCATAACACCAAAGACTACATTTTGCTTGTGTTCCCATAACTAAGCTGATTTGGAATGTGATTTAAATTACTTCCAGGGGTTTCTTTCTAGCATGTGGTTCCTTTTTTGTTGTTTGAGTTTTTTTTTTGAGGCATGGCCTGGCTGAATAATCCCTGGTGGTCTGGGATTGCCTATGGAGACCTGGCTGCCCTTGAACCTGCAGCTATTGAAACTGTGTGACAGGATCTTACTCTATTCCAGGCAGACCTTAAACTCCTGGCAATCTCCTGCCTCAGTCTCCCATATTCTGGAATGACTGGGATGCACCTCAGCCCTCAAAAGTCTTAAAATAAAATGACTTGCTCCGGTAGCCTGTGGGAAGGGAGCCGGGAAAACTTGCGGCTTCCGAAGGTACTGGTTTTCCTGTTGGGAATTTATCAACACTCTCATGGTGGAGTCACCTTTGAGGAGTTTCTGTTCTTCTTAGAAAGCAGTAATAATGAGGAACTGGCTAGAGACTGGATACTGTACACGGAAAGACCCAACCTTCAGGTTCCTTGTAGGGCCCTGCCTTAGTTATTTGGCTACCTTCAGGACGGAATTTCAAGGGTACCGTTGGGAAACGCCAGGGGTAGCATGTCCTGAATGACACTGAGGAGGTGGGAAACTCTAGGGCCAACAAGACTTGTCAGAGGACGACATCACAAAATCTTGAGGAGCATTTAAACCATTATTTAAAAGGAAAATAAGATTTGGAGCTTGTTTCTATCTAGATGGTGGAAACCCAAGGTTCATCCCAGCTCTGGGAAGCAAAATGAAAGGAACAGGCTGGTTACCTGACCCAACTCTAGTGTCAGCACTGGGGTACATAATAAAATCTTTTTGGTTTTTCGAGACAGGGTTTCTCTGTGTAGCTTTGCGCCTTTCCTGGAACTCACTCTGTAGACCAGGCTGGCCTTGAACTCACAGAGATCCACCTGCTTCTGCCTCCCGAGTGCTGGGATTAAAGGCTTGCGCCACCACTGCCCGGCCATAATAAAATCTTATGGGGGGATGAGGTGATGCAGTCTGGGTCTTCAGGATCTAAATGTAAACTGATTCGTTGAAGTAGTAAAGTTGACTTACGCATCCCTGGCTCCCATTAGCTCAGGATCCCATTTTTGGTGTATTGTACCCTGGTGTAAGTATGATTGGGACTTGCCTCATTATGGTTATGTTTCCCGGTTTTTGTTTGGTGTGTAATATAATAAATGTGCTGTTTTCAAGATCAGTGCACTGTCACATGCCTGTGAGCCCGGCAATTGGAAAGACAAGGCAGTCAGGTTACCAAGAGATTGAGGCTACCTTGGCCTAGAGAAGGACCATGACTCAAAAACATTAAAACAGTTTGAACACTCCCATTAGAGTATTACGGTATTTAATTTCCAGGCATCCATGATAGACTCACTTAGTAAATACCGATAATAGTCTATCTTCTTAGGGCTAAATAAAACTCCACTGTGTTGATCTTCCTGATCTGCCTGCTGAACAGCGGCACGCAGGCTGGTGTCTTAGAACCTGGCTACTGTGACAAGATCCACAATAAACGTGGATGATGTGTGGAGGCATCTCTGGTGATTTAGCTTTCCTTTCTTCCTTCCTTCTTTTTATTGCATTTACTTATGCGTTAGTGTCTTGGCAAAGCCAGGCTTGCTCAGCAAGCAGCTTTCTCTGGCGAGCCAAGTTGACTGCACTAGATCCTTTGGAATGCATAGGTTATATATATAAGTAGTGTGTGTGGCACTTCCATTTTCTCCGTACTGATTTCATAGTGGTCAAAAGTTTACATTGGTATCAGCAGGGAGATGAAGCACTATTATTCTATCATTGGTTTTTGTTTTTTCTGTGTAGCTTGGGAGCCTGTTCTGGAACTCTGTAGACCAGGCTGGCTTGGAACTCACAGAGATCCGCCTGCCTCTGCCTCCCGAGTGCTGGGATTAGAGGCGTGCGCCGCCGCTCCCGCCCGGCCCACCATTCTTAAAAGTTCGAGGCCAGCCTGGACAACAGAGTGAGTTCCAGGAAAGGCGCAAAGCTACACAGAGAAACCCTGTCTCGAAAAACAAAACAAAACAAAACAAAAGTTTGAAACTGTATGGAGCCCTGGCTAGCTTCAACTTTCAGGGATGATCCTCCTGCCTCTGCCTCCAGAGTGCTAGGGTTACTGAAGCCAGCCACCATGCTTGCTTTAAAGGGATTTGCATGGAGGGAGGTCAGTAGGATGACTGAGGACAGGTCTGAGGGCTGAGGAGTTGCTTTTGTATCCCCAGAGGGCACCTGTGTTTGGAGATGGTTACTTCATTTCTATATTTCTGAGGCAATCTTCCAATAATATACGTTAGAGGGATTTTAGCCCTACCTCTTAGGTTTGCTCTTGTTTCTCACCGTAAACACCACCTCTCCCCACCAAGCTAACAGTAGATTGGCTTTGCCAAGGTAAGAATTAAACATTGGAATAGAAAAGAAGTGTCTGTAATCCTGAGATCACCACGGTGACTCATTTCAGGCCCAAATGTGCAGGAGCCACCAGGTCTGGTGGTCGCCAGGCCTGATGAGCTACCAGGCTACTGAAGAACAACAGGGTTTGTGCATGGGAAACACTCTAGCACTGGGTTAGAGAGCTGATTTTTCTGCGCTCCCCCCCCCCCCCCCAAGACAGGGTTTCTATGTAGTCCTGGTTGTCCTGGAACTTACTCTGTAGATCGGGCTGGCCTTGAACTCTGCCTCCTGAGTGATTAAAGGCATGCACCACTACCATCCAGCATGTAGGGTTTTTTTGTGTGTGTTGGTGTCTGTGTGTGGGTATGTGCATGTGAGTGCCAGAGGTTTTGTATGATTCCTCCTGGAGCTGGATTTACAGGCAGTTGTGAGCTGGGAACTGGACATGAGTCCTGCAAGGTCAGTACACTGCTAACCACTGAGCCATCCCTCCAGCACCTTGTGTGGGTTTTTTATTTCCCAACTGGGGTTACAGGCTAAGCAGATACCTGAAAGGAATGCCTTGTAGGGTGTTGCCTTTTCACCTTCCAAAAGGGAAAAGTATAATGCTTTGTGGTTTCTTTTTTTCTTTGAGACAGGGTTTCTCTGTGTAGCTTTACGCCTTTCCTGGATCTCACTCTGTAGACCAGGCTGGCCTCAGACTCACAGAGATCCGCCTGCCTCTGCCTCCCGAATGCTGGGATTAAAGGCATGCGCTGCCGCCGCCGCCGCCACCACCACCACCTCTTTATGGACAAAAATGCTGCCTTCAAAACGATTTATCAGTCTCTCTGCTGTGGATGAAACCAGGGCAGGAGCACAAATGAACTATATTCTCAGTCCCCGATGGGGAACTACCATTGTCTTAAATGTCAATTCTTTTTTTAAAAGATTTGTTAATTTTTATCTCTTTGAGGTATAAGAACTTTGCTTGCATGTATTTAAGTGCACTGCATGCTTACCTGTTGTTGGGAGCGTCAGAAGAAGGAGTTAGATCCCTTGGAATTAGATGGTTAAAGATGGTTATAGACCACACCTGGGGGGGGAGAGACAATAACAATGGTTGGGTGGAGGTCTGGCTCAGTAGCAGAGCCCTTGTCTAGCATGCACGAAGTACTGGTCCATAGGCCCTCAAGTTTGCCTGGGACTTTCAGTGCCACACTGGGCTATAGTATGAGGCCTCGACGGATTCCCCCCACACACTGTGTGTGTGTGTGTGTGTGTGTGTGTATAACTTTTACCCATGACAGTACCATTTTTTTTTAACAGATTTTGACAAAAATCGAGCATCTATATAACTTATACTGTGATCAAGAGATGAACAAGTTGGGCTGGCTCAATGGGTCTGGTTTCATCTCTGAGCACCCACAGGGTAGCCTACAGTACCCTGTAATTCCATTTCCAGGTGTTCTGACACCCTCTGCTGGCCAGGACAGGCTCCTGCACACATGTGGTGGGCATACATACATCCAGGCACACACAGACATAAAATACATAAATATGAAATAAGCAAATTATTTACTTTTGAAAGACTTAATTCATATATATGCATAAATATAGTATACAAATTGCTAATTATGATGTACCATAATTGGAACGTAATTACTGGTGGGAACATTTCCTAAAACTACTGAAGCCGAATATGCACGCAGCACACACTGCATGACTCAGAACTTCCCCTTTGGTATGTACATGTTCTTACCAAACAAGAGCATGAGATTCATAGCTATATATTTACAATATTCAATCTAGTAATGCGGGTACGAAGTAGAATATCCAGTTTATGAATTACTGCACAGTAATGAAATCAGTGAACTATGCTTACCTTTAACCAAATGAACGTAAGGCACAAGCATCATTGTCAGTGATAGGAAGTGACATCAGTCTTGATGCTAGGGCTGGAGAGATGGCTCGGAGGTTAAGAGCACTGGCTGTTCTTCCAGAGGCCCTGAGTTCAATTCCCAGCAACCACATGGTGGCTCACAACCATCTATAATGAGATCTAGTGCCCTCTGCTGGCCTGTAGGCATATGTGCAGGCAGAACACTGCATACATAATAAATAAATCTTAAGGAAAAAAAAAAGACTTGATGCTAATCTTCAGAACGATGGCTTGCAGGCTGACTGATGACAAGTTCATGCTTGTGATGTGGTTATAGGGAAAACTAAACACGCTGTGCACTTGAGAGCTGCACTACACGCCACCCATCCTTCGTGATGCTGGGTGTTGAACTCAGCCCCACACATCCTTTGCAAGTGTTGCCCACTAAACAAACATATGACTTTTGGTTGATTGATTGAGTCTCTGTGTAGCCCCGGCTGACCTACAAGTCACATGCTACATAAACCAACCACAGAGGTTTATGTGCCTCTGCCTCCTTGTTGTTATAGGAGTGAACTGCTCTGCATGGTTTAAATGGAAGCAAGGATGAGGGGAGTGGAGGAAGAATGGAGGGATTAGGTCCCAGACTGCACGCATGTTATTGAAGTCATATCTCTAACCTCACTTTCTTTCTTTCTTCCTTCCTTCCTTCCTTCCTTCCTTCCTTCCTTCCTTCCTTCCTTTCTTTCTTTCTTTCGTTAGTTTTTCAAGACAGGGTTTCTCTGTGTAGCTTTGCGCCTTTCCTGGAACTCGCTTTGGAGACCAGGCTGGCCTTGAACTCACAGAGATCCGCCTGGCTCTGCCTCCCGAGTGCTGGGACTAAAGGCGTGCGCCACCACCGCCTGGCTCTAACCTCACTTTAAGTGTCATTAAATTGTGGAATCCCAGTAACTGAAACTGAGTCAGGGGCATTGCCACAAATTCCAAGCCCGCTTGGATACCTAGCACGGAGTCTATGAACAAAAGAGTGAAGTCGTTGTCTTATTTCAGCAGGTAACGGGAGGGATTTCTGTGCTTGCTTTACAGGCTGCCTTTAACATCAAACCAGTAAATGGCCCCCAATCAGAGTCCATGGAATACAGTCAATGTGGTCATGGGGAAGAAGAGCAGAGATTGGATTTGATCACACATCCCCTTGAAAATGTAGGGAAAAATGCAGAAAACATGACAGGGGTCGAGGTGGAGAAATGGACGCCAAGCCAGAAATCACACCTAGCAGGTCAAGTCAAGGGAGGCCTCGATGCAAATTTCACTGAGGTTGAAAATTCCCCACCCCCCGAAGATGTCAAGCAGCAAACCCAACCGTCCCCAATGTTTGCTCCGACCACAAGAAACGGCATGAAAAATGTGCACTGTTTACCTCCCGACACCAACCTGCCAGTCAATAAATTGGATCTTGAAGAAATTAGCAAGGTATTGGGAAATGATTCCTCTAAATCGCTGGCTGACCCCTCAAACTGCAACGATGCCATGAACGCCGCCGTCACTTCCGCTGGGAGTTGTGATCATCTCAAGGGGCCGAGTAACATCTTGCTCTTCCAGAAGCCCGGCTTGACCTGCAGATCTGGTGCAGACTCCACCATCTTTAATAACCACCCTAATACACACAGTGCTGGTAGTCAACTCCAAACCCCCGAGAAGGTACCTAGTAAAGAACCAAAAGATGACTCTCCGGTTCAGCCAAGTCTTCTATCTCTCATGAAAGACAGGAGGTTAACACTGGAACAAGTCGTGGCCATAGAAGCCCTTACTCAGCTCTCAGAAGCTCCATCCGAGAATTCCTCGCCATCGAAGTCAGAGAAGGATGAAGAAACAGATCAGAGAACGGCTAGTCTGCTTAACAGTTGCAAGGCTATCCTCCATTCTGTGAGAAAAGACCTCCAAGACCCAAACGTACAGGGCAAGTGTCTTCAGCACCAGGACACTGTCATCTTCAATGGCCAGAACACAGCGTTCAAGTTGCCTGATAGTTCAGCTACTATCCAAGCACTTATAAAGGCACACGAACAGTCGAATTCACTTACAGCTGATAGGAAATGCATTGCTGGAGGCAAACTTAACCTTGATAGTTCTAAGAATTCATACCCATTGCCAGTAGAAAGTCATAATCTGGATAATTGCGGTCAGGCGCTAAACAGAGATCAAAAGTTGAAGTCCCAGCATGATCCACCATGCCAGGATGCACCGTACAGTCAAATCGAAGAAGATGTCGCAGCACAATTAACCCAGCTTGCATCCACAATTAATTGCAATCACATAAGCCCAGTAGTCGAGAAAGCTGGAAGTACACCAGGGAGCCTTGCTGCAAAGAATGTACATCAAAAACATAATCAGGAGAAAGGCATGGTACAAAAGAAACCACCTTCAAGTATACAAAACAAACCTAGTGTACCACCAGCAAAGCCAAAGAAGAAGACCCGGAAAAAAGCAAAACCGACCCCCAAAGCAGACAAGCGGAAAAAGGAGCCCGCAGTCCCTAGCTCTCAAGAAAATGATCAGAAGAAGCAGGAGCAACTTGCAACTCAGTATAGTAAGATGTGTGACATTTGGATGTCATCTAAATTTCAAAGATTTGGCCAGTCTGGTCCACACGATGTTCCTCTCCTGTTGGGAGCTATTCCTACCATTGATCAAATATCGACACCAATGGCTTCTTACAGCACATCCTTACAACACAATACTTTATTTCCTCCTCTCAGTCAGATAACATTCACAAGACACTCTGAATTGGCAAAGGAGAAAATGAAAGTCGAGCCACCAGATTCTCTACCAACATGCCAATTCAAGACAGAATCCAGCGGGCAGGCAATTGCAGAGCCGGCAGATAATTCTCAGGTACAGCCCATGGTGAATGTCCATGAGAACAATGCTCACCCTCTGCCCCAGCCCTCCTCCTCTTCATCTAACCAGTGTGCTAACATGACGCCTGGTGCTACTGAGACGCAGTCTCCTCTAGGCACTCAAGAGAACCTGGTGCACCAGATACCACCAACGTTGCCTGGTACTACTCCTCTGCTAAACCCAACAAGCAGCTCCGAGAGAGGGACTTTCTTGAGTTTAAATAAAATTTCAGATGGGACCGTGAAGCATGAAGCAGAGGCACCAAGTGACGGACCACTGGGTGACTCCGCCACCCCCAGGGCACAGGCAGAATTGAATAAGAGCATCAAGACCTTGCTTAGTGAGCCTGTCAAGGTGCTGCTTGCCGGAGTGAGTGACTCAGAAGAGCCAACCTGTCACTGTCATGGTGAGTGTTCATTTGCGTGGATGTTTTCTTTCCAATTCATCTTTTTTGGGGGGTTGGGCAGCTCTGGCTCTTTTTTGTCTAGCTAATCTAGCTGCAAGAAGTCATTCTGTTCCTGTTTTCTTATTGAACTTTTATTTATTCTATTTAGAAAAATGGAAGTTTCAACCCATAAACTGGGAAAGGACGTGAACTTTTTCAAGTGGAAAATAGTGCTGGGTCCTCTCAAGTAGTTCATTTTCCTGACTAAGAGTGAATTTCCTCAATGCTTAATTATATTTGCTTGTTGTCCTACCTCTATTCAAACAAATTTCAAGCTGCAAGTATTTCATTTAATTTTTTTTCTTGTGAAATCAGATACACATGCAGAGGATGTAAAAACAGGTACAGTTGAAATAATACTTGAAAATACCCGCAGCTTCTGTCTGTGTTTTGCAATAGGAAAGGTATGCCCACAAACTCGATAATCTGGCTGTTGAGATGGGATCTTGAACATCATAATCTCGGTTCTTTAAAGGTTTCGTTAGTTATGGAGGTGTAAAGCACTTGCACAAGCCTGGCCCCTAAATTTTGTGCCCAGAAGCCATGATGGAGGTTGAGGGTCTCCGGCCTCCAAATAATAAAATTTCTTTTTAATTAAAATAATTCATTAATCTTTTTTTTTCTGGAAGCACTGACTTTTCTATTTTGAGGGGGTGCAACCTTTGGGAAGCTGAGTGAGACAGGGTTTTGAGTCTATCCTGGGCTTTTTTAATTTTTATTTTATGAATGAGTGCTCTGCTTCTTGGACAGAGAGCATCAGATCCTACTATAGATGGTTGTGAGCCACCATGTGGTTGCTGGGAGTTGAACTCAGGACCTCTGGAAGAGCAGCCAGTGCTCTTAACCACTGAGCCATCTCTCCAGCTCCCTAGCCTGGGCTTTCTAGCAAGAACTTGTCTTAAAAGAACAAAAATAATGCTAGAGAAATGACTCAGCACTTTAAAGCAATTGGAAAGGACACAAGTTCAGTTCCCAGCAACATATGATCCGGTGGATCACACAACATCTGTAACTCCACCTTTAGGAGATTCTACCTACCTACATCCTCTACTGGTGACCGCACTTACATGCACTTACCCACACAGACATACATTTTTTAAAAGCTGTAGGAGCTAGAAGAAATGTTTCAGAGTTAAGAGCAGACGTTTTTGCAGACGACCCAGGTTCGGTTTCCAGCACCCATAACTGTTTACAGGAACTCCAATGCCCTCTTCTGACCTCCAGGGGCAATAGTCAAGCAAATGGTATACATACAGACATATATATGTACATACAGGGAAACCATTCATATACATAAAATTAAAGAGAAAAAGAAAGATTTTCCTCAACCTTAGGAAGATCCATGGCCTCTGTTTCCTGAATGCTGTGAGTCAAGGCTTTTGCTGCCACTGCCAGAGGGGTTTTTCCTTTTTCTGCACTTAAAAAACACCTATCCCTGCTGGTGTAAAAATGAGGACTGCTCATTCCTTTTTGAGAAATTTGCTCACTATGTGAGACATGAAAGTTTAACTTGTGTCCTGACTAGTAACTGTCCACCCAGATTTCATGGAGGGACTATGTCTCACTGTAACAAGTATGTCACATGTGGTGGGACAGGCCTGGAATCCCAGCCCCAGGAGGCAGAGACAGGTGAATCTCTGGAATCAATACACAGACAGGAGAGCCAAGGACTTAGAGGCAAATCAAAATAAAACAAAGAAAGAGAGGTGGTACAGATGCCCTTGACGTTGTCTGAGAGATGGAGTTTGTAATATAGGTTTAGTTTTTAAAATAGTTTCATGTGATGGGTGGCCCAAACTCAAGATTTGCTTTGAACCAAATGTGATGAGTATTTTTCATACTAGAAGTGGGTGGGTGTTTTTGTTTGTTTGTTTGTTTGTTGTTGTTGTTGTTTTTAGAGTGAATTGTTAGCTCTGGGCTGGAGGTGTAATGTAATTAACTTGAAAGAATGAAATTCTGGCTTTGCTACTAAACACCGTTTAAAACTGGGTGTAGTGGCCCCTCTCATATTTCTAGTCTACTCAGAAGGCAGTGGTAGGAGAATCATTTTTGGCTTCTTAGCAAGTTCAAGGCAAGCATCAGACATACAAGGCCCTGTCTCAATCAAAATACACCCCTAACCACCTCACACACATTTCCTGCGTTCAAGAGTATTCACACTAGAGTTGTGATCGTGTGCAACAGGTCCGCATGTAGCCTCCACCTGCCGTTCCTTTTAAATCCTAACATTACACGAAGTACTTTTCTGTGTATCTTTGCAAAGGGAAAAATAAATTTCCATTTTTTAAAAAAAAAAAAGCCTGTGTATTTCTGGGCTAGTCTATGTGGCTATCCGGTTCTTCATTCAGAGTCACTGGTGACTATTTGGCAGGCCTGGCAGCCCATTGCTGAACATTGAGTACCACTTTTTTTTTTTTTTTTTTTTTTTTTTTGTCAGTGGTTCTCAACCTATGGATTGAGACCCCTTTGGGGTTGTTGAGCAACCCTTTTACAGGGGTTACTTTAGGCCATCGGAAATAGCCGATAGAATTCGTAACAGTAGCAAATTTATAGTTAAGTGGCAACGAAATAATTATGGTTGGTGGGTCACCACAACATGAAGAACTATATATTAAAGGTCGCAGCGTTGGGAAGGTTGAGAACTGTTGTTCTAGGTGACTAGGTGATGTCTGTGTGTTCTTAAGCACAGGGAAACAAATCTCCTGTCATCTCAGTAATATCATTGTAGTTTTCAGGAAAGTGTCGAATAGTCAAATAGAGTCTGCTACTTCCGGATCAGTGCTTGTCCCAGTTAAATTTGCAGTATTGACATTAGACCCAATTAATAGGGCATGTCCTGCCATGAGTGGTTTCATGGTATTCCTGGCCCTATTATGTTAGATGGAAGCCACAGTGCATGCACGTACCTATACTTCACAGAAGTAAAATTAACCAGAGCTATTGCCAAATGTCGCTATGGGCAGAATCACCCCTGTTCTTTTTTTGGGGGGGCAGGGGTGGGTTTGTCACAGGGTTACTCTGTGTAACAATAACAGGCTATCGACCTGCCTCTGTCTCCCAAGCACTGGGATTAAAGGCGTGTGCCACCACAGCTCAACAATCACCAATGAAATAGTCTCTTCCATGTATCTTGCCAGGAAAGGAGCTGGTGAGATGACTTGGTGGTTAAGAACATTCACTGATATTCCAGAGGACCCAGATTCAATTCCCAGCACCCATACAGAGGCTCACAATCTTCTATAGCTCCAACTTCTGTAGATCCAACACATTTGACCTTCACAAGCACATGCACTCTTGTGCACATACCCACATGCAAACACACACACCCAGAAATAATTAAAGAAAATAAGGGCCGGGCTTGCTCTAGGTACATCCCTTGCTTGTTGGTTTTTGTTGTTGTTGTTGTTGTTTGTTTGTTTTTTGTTGTTTTTTTGTTCTTCTGTGTAGTTTTGGAGCATGTCTTGGAACTTGCTCTGCAGACCAGGCTGGCCTCGAACTCACAGAGATCCGCCTGGCTCTGCCTCCCGAGTGCTGGGATTAAAGGCCTTCGCCACCACCACCACCCGGCAGTTGTTTTGTTTTTTAATTGCAGATATTCCCTTGCTTGCTATAATGCTTCCCCTCCCCCCATTACCAGTGATTCTACCTACAGCCTTGTATGTGCTAGGGAAGCACTCCACATTTGAGTACATCCTCAAACCAGAATAATGACTTCTGTAAAAACACTGGCCAGAAATACACACAGTATGGAAAAGCCTCAGTGACAGGTGATTGTAAGAGACCAAACTGAACATGCTATTCCAGAATTTCACAAAAACTCAAAACAAACTGGACATGGAGGTGCATGTCTGATAGGCATTTAAGGATAGCCTGGGCTGCCATCCCAGCAAGAGGAATGTGGTGTGTTTGAAGATAGCCTGGGTTACAAAGCAGGACCGGGTCTCATTCTCAAAAAGTCTCAGGCTCTTTTTTAGAACACAGTATTCAAGAATTTAGGACTTTAAACATTTTTGTCAAGTGGACTTTTTTTGTGTTGGTTAAAAAAACAAAACAAAACAAAACAAAAAACCCTAACATCTTACTATGTAGCCCTGGCTATCGTGGAACAGATCCACCTGCCTCACAAATCCAGTGTGGACCACCTCACCTGGCCTTAGTAGCCTGTTTCCTTTTTAAAAGGACATTAATATATAAGGCAGGACAGCCTTGAGCCCTAAAACATTCTTTCAGTTCTCCTTCCCTGGTCCTAGGGTTACAGGTGTGCACCTTGAATCTCAGCAGGGACTTGCCTTTTGCAGTCACTGCCCATGGTTTTAAGATAGGTTGTCGTGTAGTCGAGGCTGGCTCACGCTCACTCTGTAGTCCAGGCTGCTCACTCCTCAGCCTCCCAAATGTGTGAATATCCACACTTCTACTTTTTAACTTAATAAAATTTCAGCGATATTCAAAGTTTTTAGTATTGCTCTAAGAGCTATTGTGTTACTATATAGATGACCTATAACTTATTCCCTATTTGCAGGTGTTGAAGGAACCGATAATTGCAACAAGTAACTTTCTTGTACGCCTTTATTATAAATACGCAACTGTGGAAATGTAGTAGGCTAACTTTTACTGGCATCACTTCGGATACTGAGGCTAACCTTATCAGATTTATTGCTCTTCGTCCACAGTTACTATAGAAAACTACCAAGGCAGAAGAGCTGTGTGTAATCCCAGACCTTTGGCTGTAGAGTCAGGCTCATCAGGAGTTCAAGGTCACCTTGGCTGTTACTGAGTTGAGGCTCTACTGAGACCCCGTCTTAAATTGTTAGTCCTATTAATAAAAAGGTTGAAGACGAGAGAATAAGTACGACCCCCTTAAATAGTTTTGTCTTCTCTCCTTGGACTCCTAGAAGAATTAGGAGCCAGAAGGTCGCAACAGGGGCGAGTCCAATGCCAAGACCTGTTTGTCTTATTCTTTAAAATTGAAACTGATTTAAAAAAAAAAAAAAAAAAAAAAGCCCCCCTGTGCTATTTTGTAAAACTGGGTCTAATAATCTTATTCCTTCCACAGATGGAGGTACACAAAAAGACAAAGGCCCATATTATACACACCTGGGGGCAGGACCAAGTGTTGCTGCTGTCAGGGAGCTCATGGAGACTAGGTGAGGAGATGTGTTCCCCTTCTAAAACTATTTTGCACCGCGGACCTGGGTCAATGCAGAGGAAAGGTCTTGGCGTGGTCATGAGGTGAATGAAGATGTTCAGGAGTGTGAACTGGATGGTTCTTAGGTCTTCCTGAGTCCTTCCTCCCAGGAGCTCGGGGCACTGGAAACATGCCCTCTTCACACAGCAAGCCTAAGGGAGAAATCAGGAACATGTATTTTTCTATTACTAGTACAATGGTACAAATAGGTCAGATGACCGCCACCAATGTTTTAACCCTAACTTCCCAACACTTGTCTTGAGGCCAGGCTAGTTCTAGAGTGATCTTGAAGTCAGTAGAACTGGGTAACAAAAACAATCTGCCACGTAGCAGCCGGCTTTTAGCCAATGTCTATGATAACTGATTTTCACTGATGTTTGTGTGTCTTCGGTGCATTCAGAGGTGAAAGCGCGGAGGTTCAAAGTAGAGATTGTCATTAATTAGCCCCACCTCCCTACTGTGTTCTGTACCCAGGTTTGGCCAAAAGGGAAAGGCTATCCGGCTTGAGAAGATAGAGTACACGGGGAAGGAAGGGAAGAGCTCCCAGGGCTGCCCCATCGCCAAGTCTGTGAGTGCCGCCACTCTGCTCTGCTCTGCTCTGCTCTGCTTGGTTCTCTGCAGAATGGGTTTTCTCCATCCGTTACAACACAAGCTTTTGTTTTGGCCAAAACAAAAAAAGAAAGCTTGCCACGTCCACAGGAAGATAAGCACGAAGCTGTGCCTTGACTGGGTTTTGGATTTCAGTGGTAGGGTGTTTAAATGCATCGAAGAGCAAAGGAAAAGTATAGGCCTTCCCCATGGTCTCACAAGGACACTTTACAATTGGGATCACACATTGGCTCTGGGGGTTTTGTTTATATGGTTATTGAGTGTATAAATCAGTTTATCTGCTTTATCAATCTCTAGTGACTAAGTATACATCGATAGATTTTGTTGTCCTTTTCATGAGACTGTACCTCCAAAAAAAAGGAAATTTTTTTTTTTTTCAAAATCAAGTATTCCCACACCTAGTTTTTTTTTTTTTGTTTGGTTTTTTGGTTTGGTTTGGTTTGGTTTTTCGAGACAGGGTTTCTCTGTGTAGCTTTGCGCCTTTCCTGGAACTCACTTTGGAGACCAGGCTGGCCTCAAACTCACAGAGATCCGCCTACCTCTGCCTCCGGAGTGCTGGGATTAAAGGCGCGTGCCACCACCGCCGGCCCCTAACCCCAGTTTTATGGTGCTTTGGTAATGTTCTTGTCTTGCCTCCTTCATTTTGCATTAATTCTTCTAGAATATTCACATTAAGATGAGTAATCAAGGGGCTGGAGAGATGGCTCAGAGGTTAAGAGCCCTGGCTGCTCTTCCAAAGGTCCTGAGTTCAATTCCCAGCAACTACATTGTGGCTCACAACCATCAGTAATGAGATCTGCTGCCCTCTTCTGGTGTGCAGGGATACATTCAGACAGAACACTGCTTACATAATAAAGAATAAAAAAAATATTTTTAAAAAAAGATAAGTAATCAAGAGACTGTAAAAGAACATTTCAATGGGTGTGGTGTTGTATCACCCCAGCCTATGGAGTTAAGGTCTTCTTCTTATACAATATGGGGTAGGGGGAGAAAAAGGAAGACTGAACTGAGGAGAGGGAAGCCAAGGATACCCTTCTGGTTTTAAGATTTTATTTATTTTTTGAGGAAGAGCCTTGCTTGGCAGAGGAAAAGCAAGTAACAAAGGTTAAGGGGGAGGGAACCTAAAAAGTAAGGCAGTGGCCACCCATTCTGACCATCTTGATTCCATCCTGGAGATCAGTCATGTGATGGAATCAGTTCTTCCAACTGATCGCTGCACACATAACCCAGCAATTACAAGTAGTGCTCCAAGAGCCCAGACAGATTGAGAAGGTGAAGCTAGGATGCTATAAAGATGCCAAGTCTGGGGTGACTTGATTGCCGTAGTAAGCAGTTATATATTCTGTATGCAACTGCAGCCTTTGAAGGACCTTAGAGAAGGATATGTTGTCTGCTTCCTTTTTTTGTTTTTGTTTATCAAGACAGGGTTTCTCTGGGTAGCCCGGGTTGTCCTGGCACTCTGTAGACCAGGCTGGCCTCAAACTCAAAAAGATCCGCCTGTCTCTGCCTCCGGAGTGCTGGGACTAAAGGCGTGCACCACCACAGTGGCCATTCTCATTCAAACCACCACACCATCAGAGGGCAGATGTCAGGAAACCTGAGTGTCCTGTGAAGCAGGAGTCGTATAGTCCACTCCCACTTTTAACACAACATGAAGTATTTAGTGTACTGTTTTTAAAGCCATTTATTTATCTGTTTATTAGAATGAGTGCTGATGGTGTGTGTTCCAGTGCACATGGCCACGTGTGTGGGCATGCACATACATACATGTGCCTACCGAAGCATTCCTTTGGTAAATGACACACCTTTTCAACACAGGCTCTCGTTAGCCTGGAGCTTGCCAGTGAGCTCCAGAGATATAAAACTTCCTCTACTTGCAGTGCAGAGGTTACAGGTGTATCATGTCCCTCCTGGTGTTTTCATATGGGTTCTGGGGACTCGAACTCAGGCCCTCACGATTGGACAGTAAGTTTTTTACCTACTAAGAAATGAAATCTAAATGTGTTTTTAAAAATAGGTGTAATGTGTGCTAATTTCTTACTGGTCTCTACTGCAACCATACTGAAGACGGGGACTGAGGAGGCCTCGGGGTAGTACTAGAGATGGAGCTTAGTGATGGGGGTGATCCTCTATAGTGGGTGATAGATGGACATGCTGACTTAGTTCACTGATGGTTGGTTTCCCAGCCTGAAACGATATAATGGTATAAATAAACAAATTCCCGGACAGATCCTGTTGAAGTCACAAGCTGATTGAGTGCAGCCCAGGGCTCAGCGGTACTCATTGTTACCGCTGAAATGTTAAGGGTTTGGTTATTTCTATAGAGAATGAAAGTCTTCTACTAAAACATTTGCTCTACAAATTAAGGGTGAACCTAAGCCTTTGTTCTAGAGTATTTGGTTACTCTTTTGTTTGTGTTTGAGACTGGGGTCTCGCTGTGTTGACTTGACTGCCCTGGTGTATGCCATGTAGATCAGGCTGGCCTCAAAACCATCATCTGTTCATCCCTGTCTGGAATTAAGGATTTTGAGCCACCAAACCCAGCCTCAGTCTATTTTGCTTTATGCTTTAATTTTTTTT
>CABHPP010116843.1:0-15733 GCA_902168425.1 Peromyscus attwateri
GACTGATTCTAGAGTTTTCTACCTACACTATTATAATTAGCACTTAAAGGAGCTAGAATACCACCACTTTATGGGGAAAGTATGCTGAGTAATTGAGTCTGGAAATGTGGTTTGAGGTATCTTGCTTGGCAGTGGCAGGCCGAGCTTAGAACTGCCAGAATAAATTTATATCACCAATGAGAATTTTACAAGGGCCAATATCAGTAAATTCGTTCCAATAGGCAGAATATGGGAGATTATAAAGTATAGCAGAGTCATCCATTTTATAGATGCTTAAACTTAATAGAATGATAAAATGTTAAATACTATTGACAGATAAAATATAACTAATGAACTAAGATAAAAACAAACCCTTATTTCTCTGAACAAGAGCAAATGTTTACATACTCTCTCAAGATTGTGTTATATGTCAGGGACAACAATAACAGACATACGAACATGGAAGAGGAAGACGTCATGGGACCACAGGCAGTATGAACACTGGGAACAGGAGAATTTGTCTTCTGCGGAGAAGAGCCCCCTAACTGGTCACCCAATATCAAGTGGTCAGCCCCGAAAACATATAACACAAGTAACCTAAATGGACTGAGCAGGCTGCATTTATATATTTATGAATATAGAGTTAGCAATAACAATTAAAGAAAAAGAGGTCATGAACTTGAGAGGGAAGAAGGGGGAGAGCTTGGAGGGAAGAAAAGGAAGGGTCAAATAATGTAATTATTTTAGTTTCAAAAAAAGAAAAAAAAAGGATGTGTTATATGCATGTTATTTTGAGGGGGGAGAGGGAGCCACTGCATGAAATAAAAGGAGAAACAAAAATAGGAAGCGGTGGATGGGGAGAGGGAAGGGGAGAGTGGAGACCAAGATTATTGCCTTTCATTTTAAGGTCCTTTTAATAGTGTTTTTTTCCCCTAAAAGTTTATATATATATAATAATATATATAATTTTAATAATTTAATAATTTAATAATAATAATAATTTTACATATATATGTAAAATCTTAAAAGTTGTTAAAGAAGGCTATTCATTCACTATGGCCTTTAAAAATGTGTGCCTTTAATGAAAACTCCTGCTCAGATTATGAAAGTTGTTTGGCTCCATTTTGGATCAAAGAGCCCAAGGTTGGGTTTCTTAGTGGAATCGAAAGGTTTATCTTCCATTTGTGTTGCTGTCTCTAGCTATTTAGCTGCTACCCACATGTCCCCAGCTGATGGTAAGACACAGTTGCTCACAGACTTTGTCAGGAAGAGGGGCTGGGACCAAGATCCAGACATAACCAATTAGATCAGATGTCACCTACGGTGCGTGAGAGGAAGGGATCTAGTGAGGAGGGTGAGCAGGAATGTTATATGCCTGAATTGTTTTATAAGGAGCATCTATGAATTAGAAAGAACCATCTTTCTCAAAGTCTACTCTAAGGGAGAAGTCCAAGGTCAAAGACAATTAGAAAAGCCTTTTATTTCAACACCCTGAAACCGGTCCTGTTTTTAAAACAGTATGCCTTCTCAGTTAATTTGAACAGTGTGAATATAAAAAAAATATGGCATCCTTACTTCAGTAGGTATTTTAAAGGATTAAAATTCTGTGAAATATGTTTAGAAATTGGGGAGGTTGAGTTGGGCAGTTATGAGAAAAAAAAAGAACAGGTAAGGGAGGTTCTGGTGACATTTAGGCAGAAGAGTCAGTATTTGGGTAAAATAACTGAAAAGGAAGATAATTTGTTTTAGTAAAAGGCAACTCTGTCATGTAGTAAGGAAGGAGTTGGGGTGCCTGGAGGGAGTGACGGGTAACCCAGGGTCTCGAAGTCTGCTGGGGCAGCTCTGGGGAGGGTAAGTGCTTGTGAAATCCCGTACAACTCTTAGCAACCATGTTGCAGGAAAAGCACACCATGTTGCAGAGGACACAGGAGCATGGTGCTGCAGCCCCCACAGATGCAGCAGAGTGGAGCAGGTACTCAGACAGCACCTTCCTCCTCAGAGCAAAAACAATCATGGGGCTGCTTCTTGGGATACATCCTGGAGCCCTGAGTGGATGCTTGCAGTTCCAGATAACAGTGAATCTTAGAACCGAGCAACAACGGTGCTGTGGCTGTAACTTTTGCGGTTTGGGGTGCTATTATAAATCAATTTCTTTCTTCTTTTACATTTCATGATACAAAGTTTGTTCTTATCACAGGCCTTAGAAAGTTGAACATTGTTTTCTGCTGTGGATATCACAACAGACAGCAAGAAGCCTGCCACAGCCATACAGTTTATAAGTAATATAAGTCTCTGTGTGTTTACTCGGGTCTGAGCGGCTACGGGAGCCGGGTGGACACAGGAAAACTCCAGCTGTATTTTTCCTTTTTGCTGATTGAGTCCAGTGCTTCCGACATTTTACCTACAAGAAGTATACTACAAGAAGTATGGGTATATTTAATTGCCAAAGATGGTACTTTATCTTTGGAGCCACTGTTAAGAAAACTAAGAAGTGCTTGAATTAAGCCTTGAACTCCTGCGACAGCCTGTGTTAAACACAGCTACTCAGGGACTATCAGGTGGACTGATTATACAGCATAGACTCACTGTATGAAGGCATGATTCTCATTTGCCATGGAACAGAATGGAATGAGTTAGCTTTTACCACCACTTAGAGTGTGTACAGCTTAAAACACACTGTTTTGTTCTGTAGTGTTTTTTTTCTAGTTGTTGTTGTTTTTGGCTTGGGACAAGGTCTTTCTCTGTAGCCCAGGCTGGCCAGGAACTCTCTATTATCTTGTCTTAGCCTCCCAAGAGCTGGGATGGAGGACATGTGCCACTACACACAGCTTTTGAACTTATAAACTGCTCATTCTTAGAATTTCCCATTGAGTATTCTTGGATTTTGGTTATGCATGGATAATCGAAACTGTAGAAAGCTAAACATGAGTTAAGGAGACCTACTGTAACCTAATTCTCAGACACATAGTTTTAAACTATGCACAATGAAAATATTCCCCTTTGTGTAAGAGACCACCCATCATATTATTTGAGTTGAAATTGTATTTGTTTCACAATGAAAAACAAGTGTTTTTATAAGGAGCTCAGATGAAATATTGACAACAAATATTCATATATCTCACTTATTCTTAAGACATTTTTTTTTGAACTTTTTTTTTTAGGATTTATTTATTTATTTTTTTTAAGACTCTTTTTTTTTTTAGATTTATTTATTTATTATGTATACAGAAGAGGGCGCCAGATCTCATTACAGATGGTTGTGAGCCACCATGTGGTTGCTGGGAATTGAACTCAGGACCTCTGGAAGAGCAGTCAGTGCTCTTAACCTCTGAGCCATCTCTCCAGCCCTTCTTAAGGCATTTTATTCACTCATTTTGGGAATCTGATATCTCAGTACTGCATCTATATCATTTACGCATGCCCTCCCCTTGTTTTAACTCTTCCTGTGTTCTCCTAATCCCTCCCAAGTTCATGGCCTCTTCTTCTTCATTATAGTAATATAAATACATATAAATATATAAATACAACCTGTTGATTCTGTGGGGTATTGTTCATATGTATGTGTTTGGGGGCTGACCACTTGGTATTGGATAACCAGTTAGGGGGCTCATCCCTGGGGAAGACTAATTCTTCCTTTCTTAGCAGTCACCAGTTGACTGCAGCTCTTCTAGGGATGGGCCTTGTGAGACTTCTGCCATTCAAACTGGCATGTCAACTGGTGTTGTCACGGTGCAGGTCTTGCTTAGGCAATCTTCTTGTTGAGGTTTCCTGGGTGAACTTTCCTGTCATATATTGAAGGCATCCTGCAGCAGGCATTCTGGTCGTCTGGCTCTGACAATCTTTCTGCCCACATGATGTTCCCTGAGCCTGAGGTGTAGGAGTTATGCTGTAGATTAATTGATTGGGGCTGAGCACTCCATGGCCAAGTTCTATGCATTTTGATAGTTCACATTTATTTATAAGCCCACATGAAAGCATGTATATATATATTTTACCTATAGAAATCTACATCTTCCCTTTGAATAACAAATGGGGAAAATTATTTTTCCAGTATTTTAAATTTAACAATATGAGGAGATTCATGCATACTCTATTAGTTGAATTTTAGTTTACACTACCCTGGTTTTTTATTTTAAAAAACCTTTATATTGACACATGGATTTTACTTCTGAGTAGTGGTGATATTTCAGGCTCATAATATAGTTTGTTTATGTATTGAAAATTGTTTAGGGTTTTCTTTTACCAAATTTAATAATTTTTTGGTTTTTAATTGCTACGTGAAATCTACATGAAATTTAAATCCATTCACTAGTACCTGAAAATGATTGCCAGGTAATTTACTGGTATGTGGAGGATAAACTTCTGAATTCCTTATCTAACTGAATTTACTTATAGCAGCATAAAATGTTCTAAGAGGTTTGGGAAGATGATTCAGAAGGTAAGAACACATAAGGACCAGAGTTCAGATCCCCAGAACTCAGGTGAGAAAGTGGGCATAGCTCTGTGGATGCCTGTATCACCAGTGCTGTGGGGGACAGGGACAAGAGGATCCTGGGAATTGCTGGTCACATGTCTAGTTCTAGGTTAAGTGAGAGACCTTGTCTCAAAGGAATAGGACAGAGTTATAGACCAGGACACTCAATGTTTTCCTCTAGCCTCTGCATGCATTCTGTCTCTGTCTCTGTCTCTGTCTCTGTCTCTGTCTGTCTCTGTTTTTCTCTCTTCCCCCCCTCTCAAACACACACACACACAGACACACACACACTTACACAAGAAAAATGTTCCAATATTGAGAAATAGTCCAGTCTGTCTCTTTCCCCATCCTTCCATCCATCCGTCCATCTATCCATCTATCCATCCATCCCTCCATCTATTCATCCCTATATTCTATCCTATCTTTTGTTTATCTATTTATCCATTTATTTCTATAGCTATAGTTTTCTTGCCTGGCCCACAGTCAGGACAAATCTCTGTCACCTGCCAGTCCCACAGCCGCTCAGACCCAACCATGTAAACACATATTGCTTACAAACTGTATGGCCATGGCAGGCTTCTTGCTAACTGTTCTTATATCTTAAATTAACCCATTTCTATTAATCTATACCTTGCCATGTGGCTCGTGGCTTACCGGCATCTTCACATGTTGCTTGTCATGGTGGCGGCTGGCAGTGTCTCTCTGACTCAGCCTTCCACTTTCCAGAATTCTTCTCCTCCTTGTCCCGCCTATACTTCCTCCTGCCTGGCTACTGGCCAATCAGTGTTTTATTTATTAACCAATCAGAGCAACACATTTGACATACAGAACATCTCACAGCATATTTCAACATCATCATTGTATTATTTACTTGTTTATTTTCTCTTTTAGTGTGCTAACACCTTAGGGTAGATTGTAGTCTGACATGTGATCTAGCTAACTGAATGTAATTTTTAAATAAAATTTCCAGGTAATTTTTTTTTTTCTGAGTCTTAAAAAGTAATGATGTGTATATATAGTAAGAGCAATTCCTGGGAAGCAGCCTTTCCCTCTCCCTGACTTTAGGCACAGGAATATAACTAACATCTTCATTGGAATGTAGGCCTGTCTATCTACAACATTAACCAGTTCTAAAAAGCAGTAATGTCCTTTAGACAAGACAACCCCAATGTTATCTGGTCCAGACAGGATTTCCTTCTTGTTCTTTGCAAGCTGCATGGCAGGAACTCAGGAGTGAGCCCTTGGAGAGCACACAATGGAAATGAGAGGTGAGAGCTCTCATGGAGAAGCTCCTAGTGTAACAGCTCTGTCCTCTGGGCAGCAGCTCTTCTATTCTGACAGATCCCTCAGAATGCAGAGCTTTGCCCCTGGTGCACAGCCTTAAACAAAGACAGAGCTTGGTGAGCGGATAGCCACTAGAGTGTTTCAACAGATGGGACACAGCAACAGAAGCCTGCTGATAATGGATGCTCTACCAGGGACACAAGGCCACTAGTGGCTGAGACTGAGTCCTTGCATGTTCTAGTACATGCTTAAGCTTCCAGTGAAACATGGGTGACTTTTCACCATAAGGTGATTGTAGAGAAAGCTATTTGGGGGAAAAATGGGTATGTAGTCTTAAACTTCACTTTAGCTTAGAATTTAAGGTTTATCCTGAAGAAGATAATTTCAGGGCTGGAGAGATGGCTCAGTGGTTAAGAGCCTGTAGTGTTCTAGTAGAGGACCTGAGTTTGGCTTCCTTATGTTGTGCTGTCCTAATCACCTGTAACTTCAGCTCCATGACATCCAGGGCCCTCTTCTGGACTCTGTGGTCACCTACACTTATGTGTGCATACCCATATACAGAGTCACGCACACAATGAAAAAAATGATAGAAATATTTTTTTAAATTACATTTTCCCAAAGTGCTAAAATTAATGATAGGAAGCTATCTTCACTTTAAAAAATGATTTTCTTAACTTTTGTCATTTTGTCACAAGAAATCCATATTTTGCTGATAATTTGAAAAATAAAGAAAAATAGAGAAGAAAATATAAAATTTGAATTTTAGGCCATTATCATTAATATTTACATAAAAAGACAACATTTTAACCTTTTGGTGTCTCAACACCCAAATTTTGTTTCTAACAAACAAGCAAACACATGACAGAATTCACTGTCTTTATGTTCTGTTTATTTTCTGCCATTAGGAGATGTGAAAAATGGAGAGAACACCTCAATGCATCACGAAAGTCACTTAATGCTGTGCCCCATGCCCTTATTTATCATTATTATTTATGACTTTCATGTTGACTGGTTAAAGCACAAATTGTCAGTCACTCAGAATATATCCTCTGTAAGACAAATTACTAAAGGTCTTATTAATAAAAAGCCCGGGTTTTTATTGGGGTTAAAACTGAGGAATAGAACAAGCCACAGCCAACCTCACCCATCCAACTCCTCAGCCTCCAGAGAGACCTACTTCCTGTATACCCATGCCTATATGCCTTTCTGTTCTGCCATTTACTTCCTCTCTCCACCCAGCTACGACAGTTCCTGTCTGCCTGTATAGACCTCCAGACCTCTATGGTTAGTGCTGGGATTAAAGGCATGTGCCACCACATCTGGTTTTGTTCCCAGTGTGGCCTTGAATTCACAGAGATCTGGGTGGATCTCTGCTTTCTGAATGTTAGTATTAAAGGCATGTGCTACCATTGCCTCACCTCTATGTTTACTATAGTGGCTGACTTTTCCTCTGATCCCCAGATAAGCTTTATTGGGGTGCACACATAAAATATCACCACAATCCTCCACTTACATTTTTGTTTTTGGAAAAATGTGAGCCTAGGCAGATAAGGCAGACCACCCTAGGAGAAAATGTGCTCTCTGTAATTATTACTGACACTTTTATTCCTTATTTTTCTGATAGTGGGTCATAGAGAAGATCAGGAAAAGAGTTGTTCCCAGTAGTTTTCAAGAGCTGTATTCCCCAAAATCAGTGAAGGGCCCCATGACAGACTGGCGAGGAAGCTGTGGTACTGAGTGAGGGAATTTGGCCACCTGGGCAGCGGGCGTCAGTGGAATCCTGATGTGGACTGATGGTGGAGGCCTCTTAAGGGCCTTCATCTTCTCCTGCTGTGGAATGAACTCAGCAGGTTTCTTCATAACTGCCGTTGTGGCCTCTTAGAAGAAGATTTGCTTACTGTGAAATGTAAGTCTCCACAATCCAGGAGCATCTTTTTCTAGGACTTAGGGACCGCTCATGCAGTGAGAAGACTCAGCTCTGTGTGTGTCTCTGGGTGTGCTAGGGGACAACCTTGGGCATTCATCAGATACTTTCCATCTATTTTTTTTTTCTTTTAGACTGGGTCTCTCATTGCTCTGGACCTTACTTTGCAAGGAGGCTAGGCAGACTGACCAGAGAGCCTGGAGGCCCACCTACCCTACCTCCCTAGTACCTGATTGTAAGCAGGTTCCACTATGCCCCTGCTTTTTACATGGGTTTTAGAGATCGAATTTAGGTCCTTCTAATTGTACAAACTTGGCAGACTGAGCTATTAAAGTGTTTTAATCTGTAATGGAAATTGTCTGTATTACAAATGGGTGTATTTAGCTGAAGTGATTTTATTAACGCCTAACTTCTATGATTTGCTTTTGTTATTTATGAAGAACTTTCAATATCTTTGCCATGTTTTTAAAAATCACCAGTCAAGAAAGATCATGTATGTGGAGGCAATTTTGCAAGGGAGATGTGGTGGTTTGAATATTAATGCCTCCCATAGGCTCATATGTTTGGATGGGGAACTTGGTCCCCTGTTGGTAAACTGTGGTGAACTGTTTGGAGAGGATTAGGAAATATGGCCTTGTTGGAAGAGTGTGTCATCAGGAGTGGGATTTGAGGTTTCCGAAGTCCATGCCAGGCCCAGTCTCTGTCTGTGTCTGTCTCTTTCTCTCTCCGTCTTCCTGTTTCTGTCTCTGTCTCTGTCTATCTTTGTCTCTCTCTCTGCCTGGGGATCAGGATGTAAGCTTTCAGCCCCATTCCTGCCTATCTTCCACCATGCTTCCTGCTATGATGATAACATAAGTTAACATGATAATTCAGATTAAGCCTCTGAAACAGTAAGCAAGTCCCCAATTAAATGCTTTCTTTTCCAAGAAGAAAACAGTCACTGTGCCTCCTACAGCAATACTTAATGTGACAGGGCTGATTCTATCATCACTGCTGGCCTCTGTCATTTCAATGCTCACTGGTCTTTCACTTAAAGATGGAAAAGACAGAAAACTACACAATGATCTGAAAAATTAAACAGAAACAGGTAAATACATAAATGCTCAATAATAGATGTAATTAGATAGACAAGATTCAGAATTGAGATGTCTGTACTCTGATAATCATGGTTATTGCCGGATTTTATTTATTTATTTCCTTTTTTTCTTAAGAGATTTTCTATTCATTTTACATACCAACCACAGATTCCCCTGTCCTCCCTCCTCCTGCCCCCCAGCCTTCCCCCACAACCCACCCCCCATTCCCACCTCCTCCAAGACAAGGTCTCCTGTGGGGAGTCAGTAGAGCCTGGTACATTCAGTTGAGGCAGGTCCAAGCCCCTCCCCCCTGAATCAAGACTGCACAAAGTGTCTCACCATAGGCACTAGGCTTCAAAAAGCCAGCTCATGCACTAGGGACAGGTCCCAATCCCTGCCTGAGGGCCCCCTAAATAGTTCAAGCTAAACAACTGTCTTGCTTAACCAGAGGGCCTAGTCCAGTACCATGGGGGCTCTTTAGCTATTGGTCCACAGTTCATGCGTTTCCAGTAGTTTGGCTAGTTGTCTCTGTACTTTTTCCAATCATGCTCTCGATATATCCCTTGCTCATAGAATCCCTCCTCTCTCTCATTGATTGAACTCCTGGAGCTCAGCCTGGGACCTGGCCATGGATCTCTGCATCTAGTTCCATCAGTCACTGCATGAGGGTTCTATGATGACAGTTAGAGTGTTCAGCTGTCCGATCACCAGAGTAGGCCAGCTCAGTATTGCCTGAATTTTAATTATTCTCACCCTATATGAAATATCATTACAAAGACAAATCGTGATGCACACCTTTAGATGTGAGTAACTTCTGCTCATGTTCAGCGATTCCTGAAACTTGTTAATCAGAATCATCTGGAAGGTGGTTCCAGTTGCCATACATATACCAAAGAATGTCTGTATAAGTACAACGTGCTAACCAATTGTACTGTTGGAACATCCTCAAATAATGTTTGAGCGTCTCCATCACCAGGGAGTATAGTAGACTCTAAGAAATAAATAACAAAGATCACATGGCTGTCTGCACGAGGTTGTACTTTCTAAAGCTCTTTCCATGTTTTTGACGGAATTTGTTGATGCTTAAGTTAGTCACCTAGAATAAATAACATATAATAGAATAAATAAATAAATAGAGTAGGTTGGAGTCTTTGTAGTTTTATTATGATAGAAAACACTTAGGTTTTTTTTTTATGACTTGATCTTAGATTTTACTTTTTATTCAACAATGGTTACATGTATAGGTGTTTTGCCTGCATGTATGTCTGTTCACCATGTGCAGGCTTGGTGCCCAAAGAGGCTGGAAGAGGGTGTGAGATGCCCTCAACTGGAATTATAGGCAGTTGTGAGTTGTTCAATGTGGGTGCTGAGAACTGAGCCTAGATCCTCTGGAAGTGACACCAGAGCCCCCTCTCAGACCCTTAGACTTACTTACGTGCATTATGACGTTCAGGAGGAGTCATTTTGCCTCAGCACTCACACATGATCCCATTAGGGTGAGGAATGGCTCGGGGGTTAAGAACACTGGCTGCTCTTCTAGAGGACCTGGATTCAATTCCCAGCACCCACATGGCAGCTCACAACTGTTACTCCAGTGCCAGGGGATCTGATGCCCTCTTCTGATCTCCATGGGCACCAGGAACACACATACATGCAGGCAAAGCACTCATACACATAAAAATAAGTAAATAAAATAAAAATGAAACAGTTCACTCTGGACAGCATAGATCTTGTAAAAAAAAAACATGGTTCAATTATATGAATGTGTATTAGTTTTAAATAGTCTATAAAGATAAAAGATCAAAAGAATATAAATAGCTACTCAAAGGCTAGTTAGTGCCTCTTCTAAATCTCAGGCTTTTGATTTATTGCTATATCTAATCTGGGTCTAGTTAATAAGTTAAATTTTTTTCAGTCTTCCTGTTTATGTAGTTTTGGTTCCTTAGCTAAGATTAAAGTGAAGTCCAGAGCATTCTAAACATATGAATTTGTTTATAAACAGGAAGATTCAAGCAAGAAGGGCTGAGGCCTGGACCTCCTATCAAATTAGTATCTTAGATAAAAGGGAAAACATAATTTGTCAGAAAGGTCTCTATGTTTTTATTTTCCTCAGTTTTCTCTTGTGACCACGAAAGAAGATAAAGCATGAACAACGCTCACAGTTGGATCACACACTCTTAAGAACAAGTGGCTAGAACTGAGTGCCTGCCTCCGACCCAGGTGGGGATAAAAACGCACTTACACTCTCCTAAAGCAGCTATTTAAAAGACTTCCTGCAGGGCCAGAGAGATGGCTCAGCAGTTAGTGCACTGGCTGCCCTTCCCCAGACCAAGGTTCAAGCCCCAACTCTCACATGGCAGCTTACAGCGCCTGTCACTCCAGGTCCAGGACTCTTCTGAACAGTGGGCATCAGTCTCACACATGGTGCACAGACATACTTGTGTGCAAAATATTTATATACATAAAATAAAAATTTAAAAATTAAAAATTTCCTGCAGAGGCAGAAACGAGAAGGGTGAAAAAATGTATGATTAGTTAGCTGGAGTGAACATATTCCTGAAGATTTGCTGACATATAGCTTTATATTTAAGGGGACAAATGATAGCCAGTTCCACAACCGCATCTATTTTTAATTGCTCCATTTTACATATGTGCATTATGACATCATTGATTTAAGAACTTGGGTCAATGTGAAGGATTATTACAAATTTCATTTCAGTTGTGTAAGTGATATTTTTTCTTACAATTGTTTACTTGGGTAAAATGAACAGCATTCTGGAACCCCAAGTCAATGCTATTTGATAAATGCAGAGATGTTTCTTTTTAAAGGGGATGACTGGGTTAAAAAGTTCACCCCTGACCTTGGGTGGCAGTGGATGTTATTCTAGCTGACATCATGCTAGATTAAGTCTACATTAAGCTGTAGAATACATTAACATGGATTACCCTCTTAACAATGCAGGGAGCCTAAACTTCCCACTTACCTGAACTGAGTTCTTCCATGCAGCTTCAGTGGGCAGACTGGCTATCTAGCTCAGTGAAAGCCGTGTTAAGGGGGGGATGTGGAAGCACTATTGATTTCCTGTTTTCCCACTACCCTGTTCTCTCCACTGCTAAGTGTAACTGGAAGTGTAATGTTTTCTCTAACAGAAACAGAAGTGGTGTCCACATGTCAGAAGCCAGACACTAAGTAGCTTTTCCTCAGTCTCCATTTCAAAGCGCCAGGAGCAGGAAAAAGTATGTGTAGCAAGCTCAAAGCAACAACCGGTTCTTTATGTTTCTATACTCTGTCACTAAGGCCAGTTATTCTGACAACTAGACATAAAATCCAGTTGTCTGGACTGGCTGATGTCTATGGAAAACCCCAGTCTGCTTTTCAGGCAGCTGTATCTTAGGTGGCATATTTTTTGTTTTCGTTTTTGTTTGTTTGTTTTTCCAGACAAGGTTTCTTTGTGTAGCCCTGTCTGTCCTGGAACTCGCTTTGTAGATCAGGCTGGCCTTGAACTCACAGAGATCTGCCTGTCTCTGCCTCCCGAGTGCTGGGATTAAAGATGTGTGTCACCACTGTCCAGCTACGTGGGATAATTTTACAGCCAGAAAACACTCTTTAGATATCACCTGGAACTTTTTTTCAGATAGGCCCTGCTTTCAACAACCCTTGTGAAAACAATGTTGTCCTTGATGTATAGGACAGAATGCTCTGTGGAGATAGTCAAGACCCTGATTTCTTGTTCTGTTGTTTTTGTTTGTAATTCTGTCTGACCCTAAACTTGATATGTGGAGCAGGCCAGGCTTGAACTCACAGAGGCCCACCAGGTTACACCTTCTGAGTGCTGGGCTGAGGGCATGGGCCATGACATTCACAAGTCCCAGGTTTTTGCTTAGCTGCCCTCCTACTATGTTTAAAAGTGATATACAGGGAAACTTCCACTGCCCTTGGAAGCCATCACTTGGTCTGTAACATGAGGCTAACAGCTGAAGTCATAATAAAACAGCACTGTCATGAGCATAATAAAAATTATCTGGTTTTATTACATCATTCATGGAATGAACTGAATGTACACAGGAAGTACACCAAGGTAGCTCTGAGCTTTCCACACGTTGTCAGGAATAGCTGAATGTGGAGACTGATTTGCTCTTGCACTGGGAAAATATCGGTTGAAGTGTGTGTGTGTGTGTGTCTGTGTGTGTCTGTATGTGTGTGTCTGTATGTGTGTATGTGTGTGTCTGTATGTGTATATGTGTGTGTCTGTGTGTCTGTGTGTGTATATGTGTGTCTCTGTGTGTGTATGTGTATGTCTGTATGTGTATATGTGTGTGTGTCTCTCTCTCTTTGTCTTTGTGTGTATGTGTTTCTGTGTGTATGTGTGTGTTTCTCTGTGTGCATATGTGTCTCTCTCTCTGTGTGTATGTGTGTGTGTATGTTTGTGTCTGTGTGTGTATGTGTGTCTCTCTCTCTGTGTGTGTATGTGTGTGTGTGTCTGTGTGTGTGTATTAGAATGAGAAGTACATAAAATTAAATGTAGGGAAGAGTGTGAGTCATGCGAGAAATCCTGATATCGTGTAAGACTTTCCCTTTTGACTTCCTATCAGAAGGTAAGAATGTACAAAGGACGCAGCTGTAAGTCCAGCAGGATTCCAGCAGTGACTCAGTATCTTGTTCGACGCTCACTGTGTTCTTCAAGGCTCTGCTCACCTGCTCTTTGCCTCGTCACTGTACAGAAGAAGGAAGGATGGCACAGTGACCTGGGGTAGGACAAAGGGCGTTACGGGGCAATAGTAAAGAGGCATTGATACTTCAGCTGCGGGTGTGTGGCTGGGAAGTCAGAATCTTCTTGGCATCATGGCTTCTTGAGCTGGTTGACAAATTCCGTTTGAGATCCACTTTTCACTTTTCTCCGCCATCGCTGGGAGGAATTACACCTGGCCGCAACATGGCAGATGACTGGTCAGGCCCGAGAGATGGGCTCTCTTTTTCAGTATTTTTTTTTTTTTTGCTTAATCTCATGTTTTGTGGGTTCTCCCTCATCTGAGTTCTACTAGAGGGTCTCAGCCAGTGTGTGAACTAAGGAAATGGGTCGAGGGAGCCCTTGGGATCTTCCTGGGGGAGAGAGTGAAGACTGGGTGTTCTCTTAGCTTAAGCGGGAGAGGGGGAGGGACTTGAGTGCCCCCTGAGCTGAAGGGAGCACTTGGGATAAACAGCATGCCAGGGAGAGAGTTTCATATGTATTGGGGTGAAAGCCTGTCCTTTGGGTCTGCAGAGATGGCTCAGTCCAGTTGATACAGTGCTTGACATGTAAACATGAGGACCTGAGGTGGACATCTCACCCGCATGGAAACAAGCTGAGCACACTGGCACTGGCTTGTAACCCCAGTGCTGGGATCTCTAGCCAGCCAGCTTACTCTATTCAGTGACCTCCAGGCCAGTGAGTAACACTGTGTCACAAAAAAAGGAAAGAAAAGCAAACACTATCCAAGGAATGACATCGAAGGTTGTTTACACACACACACACACACACACACACACACGCACACACACACACACGCCCTCTCCTTTGGATTTTTGGTGTTCTTTTCTTCATGTACACAATTAGGTGACATGGGAGACCAGTGGGAGAGGCCAGGCTATAAACAGTGACCGGTAGTAGACAGCAGAATCCTGGCCAGGACTCTCATTCTCAGACATAGTGTCGGTATTGTATGACCAGCTGGGTAAGGGGTTGTACTACGCAGTCCCAGCATTCAGGGGCTCGGGTGGGAAGATCAGGATTTCAAGCCAGTGTAGTATAGGCTGCAAACTGAGTTCCAGGCACGGGCTCTCTTCTCTCTCATAGAGCTTTGTCCATGGCACACAACACCTAGGTTCCTGTTTCACTCTTGCATAAATTCTAATTTTAGTGGATATCTATAGATACTAGATTGGTGTCCTGCATAAAATTTCTATTATTAAAAATTAGACATATTAATAAAGGGATAAGGCTAATTTGTCATACAACTTCAACAATTATCCACACATGAATAATTTTATTTTGATTAAACCTTATCTACCTAAATGCTGTCATGTATTTTGAAAAAAGTTCACGATATTATGTCATTCAGATACAGACATTTCTGAATATTAAGAACATCTTAAATTTATGGTTAAACTTAAGTATGTCTTTTGCTTTGGAAATAAAGCTAGGAAACAAAACTTTTTTTTAAAACACAGACAAATTGTTGTTTTCATAGGAGCTAAGTTGTCTTACTTATGAATTATGACACATTTATGTTTGTAACTGTAACAATATTTTAACTCTTCCCAACAGTTAGTTCCCTTAATATAAACAGATTATTTCACCAGAGTAACCTTCAATTGCATCCCTTAAAATATAGTTTACACACCAATTTCTAACCTCTTGAAGCATTCTGCACAGTAGGTTGTAATCACTGAAATGAATGATTGTTCGGAAAAGGTATACCATGTCAATCACAGTCAATAGTCCTGTTTTCCAGTGCAGTGGTTTCTAGAGGAATGTTCCCTTAGGATGGGGTAACACACGGTGGTGCTGTCTGGGGAGGTTGTGTCAATTTGAGGACATGGAGCTTTGCTGAAGGAAGTGTCACTGGAGTGGACTGTGAGAGTTATGGCTTTGTCTCCGTTTGCTATCTTCCCTTCCCTGGCTGCAGCAAGCGTGGTCTTCCATTTCTGGTGTATTCTCCTTCTTCTCCATCTCTAGCTTCTTTTGTAGCCTAAAAATTGTCTCTGCAAGGATCTTGTGCTATCTTATTGTGAGTCTCATCTCTGAGCTAATGGGATGAAATTGGCAGAGATTCTTAATTCAGTTATGAAAGTTTGTGAACCGGATGCTTTTAATTTATCAAAGTATATAAGAATAAACTAATTTGGAATCTTTAAAACTGAATATTAACCATGAGATTGAGAGTATCTGGCTATAACCTTGTCATAAAATCGTTGCTCTCTCTCTCTCTCTCTCTCTCTCTCTCTCTCTCTCTCTC
>CABHPP010116843.1:18444-33211 GCA_902168425.1 Peromyscus attwateri
TCGTGGCGGGTTGTCGTGGCGGGTTGTCGTGGCGGGTTGTCGTGGCGATTCCAGTGCTGGAGAAATGGACAGGGAGGTCCCTGGAGCTCCCTGGCTGGCCAGACTAGACGACATCATGAGTTCCAGGCCAGTGAGAGACCCTGCTTCCAAAAAAAAGTGCGTGGCACCTGAGATACACTCAAAATTGTCCTCTGGCCTACACCCCTCCCCTCACACAAGAGCATGTACATCTATACTTATATGTGCCTGCCCACATGCACTCACACACACTCACAAACACGATAGATACAGGATGAGATTAGGCTGAACAAGGTAAAAATGTTGATTTTTCCAACTGTTTTTTTTCTGCTTTGTTTCCTATTATATTTAAGACATATAGTTTCTTTCAAGCACATAAAACGATTGTCGAATGGCTTCTTAATAATAATAGTTATGAACAGTTTTGCTGGTTTTTATAATGTGATCACAAAAGCGTTTTAGCAATCATCTGCAAGGGAAACATATTTTGAAGCATTCCTGTGAAGAAAGCATGCTGTTTCAGCAGAATTGTGCATGTTGGCACATGCCCTGTGCCACTCCCTAGCCTCCCTGAAAGGAAGGCTAGCTTGATATGTTTGTAAAAGAATCAGTCATACAAAGCCCCCAGATTGAGGAGACCAGTTTGTTTGTATTTAATAGGTAGGTAAAGTCAAACGGTTGCCCCAATCAGCTTTTCCAGCTGATGACAAGTCATTGCATCTTGGCCTGGGGTCACTACACTGCCTGTCATGACAGTCACCTGCTGCAGGAGGCGTGGTCAGTGTGGGAGGCTCCAGGTGCATGGGTTTGACCTCAGCTGGCCCCCTCCTGTGTCCCTGGGTTCTGAGGTCCTCCTTCCTCATCCTGTGTAGCTCTGTCTGCCAGGTACAGGAACTTCACTACTGCCTTCTGTGAGCCCCTGTAATTAGAAGCCCATTAGGCCTGAGTCCACAGCCATGCTGAAGGAGCTGACATTGAACTCTTGATCATCTCACTCTTTGTATAAGCCTGTGTGTACCAGCACCAACAACGGGCAATGGACACAGACAAAATTGAAAACAGTTGTTTTTTTTATCTATGTGTCTATGCGTGTGTACATACGTACAGGTGCCACAGAGGTTGGAGGGGTGGAACTGGAGTTATAGGTGTTTTGAGCTGCCTGACACAGGATCCTCTGTTAAAGCAGTCTGTGCTTTTAACTGCTGAGCCGTCTTTCTAGCCCTGCCCCAAATTCTTTTTGTAAGCTTTTTTGTTTGTTTGTTTTGAGCTGTTTCTTCTATCTGGAAAGATTTTGCCCCACAAATATTTCTTCTTGATCAGAGGCCATCTCCCTCTGAACTACCTGCAGATGAGTTTCAACCTTCTGGTTTCCTATCTACCTATCCCCTCCCATAGAACAACAGTGTCTAGCCCTCTATTCCCACTGTTTAGAAATGCCACCTTGTGCCAGTTTTCCCTTTATCATTAGTGGCTGCAGGTTTCTGACTGCTCCGCCAAGTTCTGGTTCCAAAGGCTGGGATCTCTTATTCACTTCTATGTTCTCAGAAAACCTAACCTAGTTCCTTGTAGGCCCCTGGCACTCATAACAAATCTGTGGAATTTAAACTGGCAACAAGATATGGCTGCTAATCAACCACTCTGGGTTTTTTTTTTTTTTTTGGTTTGTTTGTTTTTATTATATAGTCCTGGTAGGCCTTGAACTGACAGTTCTTTGGCTTCTGATTTTCAAGTGTTTGGATTATAAGTAGATTCTACAATGCCCACCTCTTAATCAATCAAAGATGATGGTTGACATTTGGTTGTACAGGTAGGTATAATAGAGTATTTTAAAACCGTATTTAGAATATTGGTT
The DNA here is from genome assembly GCA_902168425.1 of Peromyscus attwateri. NCBI lineage: Eukaryota > Metazoa > Chordata > Mammalia > Rodentia > Cricetidae > Peromyscus > Peromyscus attwateri. The sequence goes on from CABHPP010116843.1 coordinate 20,315, forward strand.
TCAAATATTTTGAGGGGGATATAGAGAAGAAGCCCACTAGAAATACTATTGCTTTTAGTACAGGTGTGAAGTTTTAAAAATTAATATCATGAGCTATAGAGATGGCTCAGTGAGCGAAGGTGTTTGCCACCAAGGGTGGTTGTAGCTGGAAGTTTTCCTGTGTTCCTTTGGGTCCCACAGCCACTGGGTCCCAAGTAAACACACAGAGGCCTATTTTAATTACAAACTGTATGGTCGATGGCTCAGGCTCATTATTAACTAGCTCTTATAACTTAATTCAACCCATTTTAATTAGTCTGTGTTTTGCCACATGGCTTTGTGGTGTTACCTGTTCTCTCACATCTTGCTTCTCTTGGTGGCTCACAGCATCTGCCCAGCCCTGCCTTTCTCCTCTTCCCCTGGTGGCTCACAGCATCTGCCCAGTCCTGCCTTTCTCCTCTCTCTCTATCTCTCTTGGATTTCCTGCCTGGCTCTCCTGCCCTGCCATAGGCCAATACAGTTTTATTTATTAACCATGGGAGCAACACATATTCACAGCATACAGAAAGACATCCCTCAGCAGGTGGCAGCCTGAGTTCAGTCCGTGGACATGGCATAGTGGAAGGAGAGACCTTCCACTTATACTCTATGACAAATGTGTAATAAATAAAAAACAAACAAATACATAAAGAAATAAATGTATGTAATTTAAATAAATAAAATTTAATATCACATCCTCTTTTATCTTCAGGTACTATAGGTTTTGTTTGAAAAGATGTGAAATTCTTATATAATAAGAATATTGTCTGTTTTCATACATAAATGTATCAACAGAAAACAGAATCCTTGTGTTCTTCCCCATTAATATTAATGTTTATGAATTATTACTTGAGAAAACATGTTAGAATACTTTAAGGCTTTGAAACTGGAAATGCTTTCCCAGGGGAAGGGGATGACAGTATTCTTTGTGGCTGGTTCCAAGTGAGTTTGCAGATTCTTGGCTTTTTGAGGTCTACTACTCCTAATTGGAAATATTTTGGCTTTGGTGTCCTTTGGAAAATCTCCCAAGCTTGAAGGGAAATAAACATACTCCAAGAATCAAGGCTCCTTTTAGAAATTCAATTTAAATAACTTTTCTTTTCGGGGATTTTGGCTCCAGCTCTCAACTGTTTCGCCCCGTTCACAATCAATGTTGCATTCCTTTCTTGTCAGCTTCCCAAACCAGCTTTTTCCTGGGCTCCTAAGGACTTGAAAGGGTTTGGCAAGCTAAAGAGGAAAATGGGTGGGAGAAACTGCAAAGAGGGTAAGTGAGAAATGATGTTTCCATTTCCCCATATTCTTGGCCAGATCAGTTTTCTGTGTGGGAGGAGAAAATGCTGGAACTGTTTCAAGCACTCCACAGAAATTCAAAGAGCTGGATTCAGGGGCTGGGCACATTAAATCAACAAGTATGTAGCACGTGCTGGAGACATAGTCTCTATAGAACTTTAATAGTACAAGCTGTGCTCTCAATGTGCTGGATTCAGCTGCGGAGACACAACACTTACAGTATTTTGTGGCAGCATGACACATAAAAATAACGCTGAAGTCTAACAGTTAGTTGTTGGGTGTATGACAGAAACAGTAAGAGAAGAGTCTTGAGAACGAGGGGCTTTTGTGGGACCCTCACAAAGAGGGTATGTTTTCAGAATTCTCTGACATAAGTAAGAGTGTGTCTCAGAAGATGGATATTGGACTACAGTTTGAAGAATCATGACGACACTGTCAATGGTGGTGGTGGTGGTGGTGTGTGTGTGTGTATGTGTGTGTGATGTGTAGCCCAGTCTGATCTTGAATTTCAGGTTTACCTGAGCACTAGGATTATAGGCAAGTACCACTGTTCCTGGCAATAATAACTATCATGATTTGTCTGACCATGGTGTGCTCAACATTGTGTTATGCAATGTACATATTCCCTCTAGGCTGAATACCATACAATTTTAAACATATATATTCTTCAAATCTATGTTTTGCATATAAAAATCATGGCATTATCTTTTTGAGGCCAGCTTATTTTGCTTAGCATAATAAGTGTCAGTTTCACCCATTTCATGCAAATGTCATGATTTTGTTTTTCCTTATGTCTGTATAAATACTGTTGTGCATATGTACATATCCTAACTGTCTATCTGTCTGCCTATTTTTATATCTATCTATCTATCTATCTATCTATCTATCTATCTATCTATCTATCATCTACCTATCCATCCATCCATCCATGGATGTCTGTCCTGGTTCATTTTCCTAGCTATTGTGAATAGTACAACAATAAGCATGCTGTGTAATCATTTCTGAGGTATGTTGACTTAGGGTCCTTCTGGATTATCTGGAAGAGTGATATGGCCACATCTGTTGATGCTATTTTTTTTTAAAGTTACACACTGAATTTCCACAGTGGATGGACCAGGCTCTCTCCCACCAACAGGGTACAGGGGCCCTTCTTTTCCTTTGTCCTTACCAACATGTGTTGTCATCCACTTTCCTGATGATAGTCACTCAGGCTGGAATAAGATGGATTCTCATAGAAGTCTTAATTTCAGTATCTCTGATGGCTAAGGATGTTAACACTTTTCCCTGTCTGCTGGCCGTTTATATTTCTTCTCTTGAGAAGTATTTTTGGCTCACTTGCTCATCTGCTGATTAGATAATTTATTCTGGGGGTTTAATCGGTTCAGTTTTTTATATATCATAGATATCAATACACTGTGTGATGTGCAGTTGGTAAAGTTTTCCCCATTCTGTAGGGAGTTCCTTTACTCTGGTGACTGCTTCATTTGCTGTGCAGAAGCTATCTCTCTGTCTGTCTGTCTACTTATTTTTTGTCTTTATGTTTATATTTTTGCATCTGTCAGTCTGCATTTCTCTTCTCATCTTACTTGGGGATCTTCTCATTGAGAAGTTTACTCTTAAAGACTTACATCCTCATACCATCCAGAGAGGAAATAATAAACAGCTGTAATAGTGCCAACACCAAACCCTAGAAGGTACAGAAAGGCAGTTAAAATTGATTAAAGCAAAACAATGCATTACACAGAAAATAACAGTGCAACTGGGGAATGTGCCGTGAGGTTAAGAGTTATCTAGGGTAAGTGTGCAAATAGTAAGTAGATGGGGGAAAGCACAACTGTGGAAATGGAGGAGGAGAAAGCTACCCAGAAGAGAGGGAAAAGAAGAGAAGGATGCTGTGCAGTGGAAGAGGAAAGAACAAGCCATTAGGAAGACACACACAGAAGAAAAAAACTACAGTGAAAGAATTCCTAATAATGAAAGCTAGACAACAAAATTAGGTAAATATAAGAGGAGGAATAAAATTAATGGCAGCATAGTGTTCAAGAATGTCAAAGTTATATAAAGGTACCACTAATGTGGTAGTGGAAAGGGGAAAGAAATGGAGAAAATATGGGGGAAAAAAAGGAGAAAAAGTACAGAGGAGTAAATGGATTGGCCAATAATTTTTTAAAAAGTAGACAAAATTAGATTCATATATGAAAGGAAATAGAAAACAAAAACATGGTTGATTACATGCAGTAAAGTAATCGAGGGAGATGTCTCTGTAAGCATGAAGACTTGGCTGCTCACCTTCAGCACCCACGTATGAAGTGAGGCATACATACATGTGTTTGTAGCCCCATCACTGGGCCTAGAGACAGGTGGATCATGAGAACTTTGTGGCCAGTCAGCTTATCCAGAACCGAGAGACTGGAGTTCCGTGAGAGAACTTGTCTCAAGGCAACAAGGCAGAGAGTGGAAGACAGAGACACCAGTGCTCTGCTGTTGCTTCTGCATGCATGTGCATGAGCACATTGACCTGCACACTTCCATGCAGGTACTATGTACACACATAGAATCCACACACATAACAACCACAACAAAACAAAGTACAATAGAGTAAAAACACTGTTAAAACTATACTAACAAGGGAATCCTAAGGGCTAAAGCAGATTTTAAAAAACGATGAAGTGTTGGAGAGGGTACTTTCTAGAAAATTGAAGACTGCCAGTTATATGCACTGAAGGGAGAGAAGACAAGGAGAACTTGTGGAGTCTTGTGTTTCCTACGGCATATGCTACTTCTGAGTCTGTTGCTGTGTTGGCTAGTTTTCCGTCAGCTTGACACAAGCTAGAGTCGTCTGAGAGTAGGGAACCTCAACTGAGAAAGTGACTCCACAAGATCAGGTTGTAGGCAAGCCTGTAGGGCATTTTGTTGATTAGTGGTTGATGACTGATGTGCCCAGAGATGTCACCACTCTGTGAGCTGGGCCTTCTCATATCTGCTGTAAGAAAGCAGGTTGGACAAGCTGTGGGGAGCAAGCCAGTGAGCAGCACTTCATAGTTTCTGCTTCAAGGTTCCTGCCCTGAATAGCCTAGGTGATGGACTATGATATGGAAGTGTAAGCAAAATAAACCCTATCCTGCCCAAGTTGCCAATGGTCAGAAACCATAACTAAGACAATTGGACAGTGCCTTTTATCTACCAGAGTGTCTTCACTTTGGTGGTTTCCTGTCTTCGTAGACCTCTGCAGGCCACATTAAATTTGCAGTCTGTGGGCTGGAGAGGTTTTCTTACTCTCCCAAGAAACCCCAGATTGAATCCTTGGAGAGGGTAGTGTTGAAGGGACCCAGGACCCCAGATTAGGCACAGACCACACCCAAACACCATTTTCCAAGCACAAACCAAATGCAACCAGGTCCTTTATTAAGTAAGGCAAAAAGACAAGGTGGCTGAATCTGAACTGGGCAGAAACAGCAGCAAACGGCTTTGCAAATGTTGATTTAAAGAGGAGGAAAGGGGAGATCTGTGTTAGAATGAGTTAGGATGTGTCGGTAAGTTCTGATTGGGTATTTTGATTAAGTTAGTCAAAATAATGAATTTTAATTGCGGGACCTTGATGTTTTGATAGTTGGACCTGGGTTATCAGTCTCAGGAATGAGTCAGTGGCCAAATAAGGAAACAGACCTTGGTGGCTAGCTTTAGGAATGGTTTAGAGAGAGGAGAAAGGTAAAAGGCAACACCTGTTGGCGCCATCCATGGTTGCCACTCGCTCAGGCCTGCTAGAACTCTTCATTTCCACCTTTTGTTTTATTAATGAGTTGTTAGGCATTGAGTAAGTGGGCACCATTCTCTCTGGCTGCTTCCTGCTAATTAGGGGTGAAGATCGAGGACACGGGAGTCACTAATCTAACATAACTGAAAGTGGGACCAGTGAGGGAGGAGTCAGGAAGAGTAAGAGGGTCAGAAGGAAGGAACAGAATTCAGTAAACTCAGGGTTCAGAAGCTGGAAGGTCTCTTGAAGCCATAGATCAGTGATTGCCTCGTTCAAGTTGTCTGGCTTGTGGAAGGGTGTTTGCAGAAGCCAAGAGTCTTCCTGGAGGCCATCAAGGAACTGACCCAATGCCCAGATGAGATGTTTGTGAGCCAGATGAGGAAACAATGCCATCTTCCATGGCAAGAGGTTGGTAATGCCTGAGGAAGAGCTGATTAAAAGTTTGGTTAGTGATTTGTCGAATTTGTTTGGTTAGGAAAGAGGAAAGGCAGTTAGGGAATGGAGAAGCAAAGTTTAATAGAACAGTGATGATGTGAGGTCAGAATGCACCTCCAGCCATAGCTGTCCCAGTTAGGCAGTGGTCAGACTTATGCCCACCATTCCAGGCAGAAATGCAGCCCTGGGGGACAAGTCCTTGAGAGGAGCCAGTAGAATTCAGATTGGCTATATAAGGTCAGTTGGGAGACTACTGCCACCAAAAAACTGGGTCTGGTTGGATTGGGGAACATATAGTCTGAAAGGCTACCATTATACCAGAATAGCCTTCCCTGGGGTACCCAGGTTGGCTTTGAAATTGAGACATTTTGGGAACACGGACAATTGGGGAGGTTTTTGTTAAATGGTGAAAGGGATGGTTGGTAACAAATCTTTGGGACTGGTGTGGAAAAGCTGAGAGAACTTGTCTCTGATTCCCAGAGGGGAGCTTAGATCACTGGGACAAGCGGTTGGTAGTGGGGTGTGGGGCATTGGTAACTGGTGAGAGGGACTGAGGCTAGGGGAGGGCATTGGTAACTGGTGAGGGGGACTGAGGCTAGGGGAGGGCATTGGTAACTGGTGAGGGGGACTGAGGCTAGGGGAGGGCACTGAAAGGAGGCACAGTGGAAATTCATGGGAGACATTGAGAGAGGAATCAGTGAGACTGAGAAAGAGTTTGTTAGATGGCCTCGACCCAAGTAAGGGTTTGGGCACAGGAGTGTGTGTATCGAAGGGGAGATGGTTTCAGAGATTTGGATTTATTTATGTCTTGTAATTGGGAGTGTAGAATTTGTTCAGAGTATTTGATGTTCAAAGACACCTGGATTGCCAAAGTGCTAAGGGACCCAGGTGGCAGTGAATGTCAATCATGGCTCTGGGTGCCCAAGGGTTAAAGGGGCTGGCTTATTTTCCTTTGTAAAATACACCTTGGACTCCAATGGCCCATCTCTCCTCCCATAGTCTTGGATGTATTTTTGGAGAGTGTGGTTTTAGTGTTATGGAGGAGCCTGGATATTATGAATGGCTTTCCCAAGACCTGCCATTGGTCAATGTAGGTGGCCCAATGGCCTTTACAGATCCAGTGGGGACATCCCCCATATTAGGGAGCAGTAAGGCAGTCTCTGTTGAATTGATTAAAAGTGAAGTAGGCAAAGGGTGGATTGTTATGATTTGCAGAAGTAAAGCAGGACTCAGTAGGGGTTGTAATAAGAGCGCTGTATCCAGCCGCAGGACAGAAAGCCCTGCTGATATTCTGGGCAGAGGTTTTGTGATTTGTGAGTGTTTCCTTGACTTGGAACTGCCAGGCATACTGGCAATTCAGTGGGGGAGGAAAACAGCAGGAGTGAATGGGGAGTGAGAGCCATCTTGTTCAGCTAGTAGTGGAAAACGGGTAATCTTAAGGGAGCAGGGACTGGATGTAGACAAAATTCTAAACAGTCTTAGTAAGTAAGAAACACAGAGCCAAATACAGAGGTAAAGACCAAAGAGATCAGAAAGTCACGACTACCTTATCTTACCACCTCGCCGCGTCGCTTCCCCAGAGAGAGCATTTGTTCCTGCTTGACTTGTGTTTTTATTGCCTTTCTGTTCTGCCTTCTCATTGGCTCTAAACCCAACCACATGACTTCCTCATCACTGCCTGTCTATACAGACCTTCAGGTCTCTATGGTTGGTACTGGGATTAAAGGTTTGGGTCACCGCTTGGTTGTGTCCGTGACCACACAGACTCCTGCCATGTGATCAGATTAAGGGTGTGCTACCACCACCTGACTGCTGTTCCTGGCTCGCTATGACCTCTGATCTCCAGGCAAACTTTATTAACATACAAATAAAATATCACCATTACTGGAGGGTGTGGATGAATATGTAAAGCTGGGACTAGGAGAATGTTGAGGAATGGGAGGAGGAGCGGGGAATGAAAAGATTTTCGATGAGAAAGATGGGGTCCAAGCTTGTCAAGGCTGTGGGTTTCCCTGAGGGGAGGTCCTATCTCCCACTGGGCTCACATTCTAGAAACAACTTTTGCCCACCCCACTCCCAGCTTCTGCCTGAGTAGACTGCATTCAGCTGGCTTCCTACTGAGGAGTAGGTCATCTTCCTCTCTTCTCTTAAGGTGCTCTTTCTCTCCTTTGTGTATTGACAATGCTCTTTTTTTTTTTTCTTCAGGAAGAGTTAATTTTTTTTCTGTTGTTAAGATCCTCTCTTTCATCAGGTCACATGGCCACAGCTTCTAGCTCTCCACCTTACTCAGAGTTAGTACATATGATTTATTAATGTTTATCATTTGTTGGCCTAGAAAAACCACAGGAATCGGCGTCCATTTATCTGCTTTTGTTTACCTTTTGTTTTTTGACAGGGTTCAGCATCTTGAAAGTACTAATAATTATTTGTGGCTTAGAATTGGGAAACTGAGGAGTGGAAGAGATGCCTCAGGGGCAAAGGTGCTCCAGTGACCTGAGTTTGTGCCCCAGGCCTGACATGGTAGAGAGAGAGCCAATCCTACACGTTGTCTTCTGGTCTCCATATATATGCCATGGCATGTGTGAACAAACACATGAACAAACTCTTGTGTACATGTACACACATACATACACACACTTAATAAATGTATTAAAATAAAAAAATAATTAAAGACTCCAGGGTTAAGTGCCTCTGTCTGTGCACTTGCGAAGCTTAGAGTCTCTTGTGTCACGCTGCTCTGCAGGAATGGATGAGTCACGTGTTTGGGAAAAAGTGACAAGAGGAGGCCAAGAGGAGAGTGAACACGAGGAAGTTCACAGAGGGATAAACAGATGAGAAGCTTAGCTGTGTGGTGATAAAGTCTGAAAAATCTAGGTGAGTCCCAAGTATGTAAAACTATGATAGCCTTAAGACTTCACTAGTGTTTCCTGAGGCAGAAAGTCATCAGAGATTTAAAAAAATTACCTTTTTTGCCTTTGAAGTGTGTGTATGCATGTGTTTGTGTGGGTATGGGATTGTGAGTGCAGGTGCCCATGGAGGCTCGAGGCATCCTGCAGCTGGGGTCACAGGAGGTTGTGTCCAGTATGCAGCTGGCTACCATGAATGCTGGGAACTAAACTCAGAGCCTCTGTAAGAGCAGCACGTACTCTTAACCACTGAGCTATCTCTCCAGCCCTAGGAGATATTTTTAATAGGAGAAACATGATCAACAGTGTGTCTTAAGAAAGCTCGTGTAGCAGCTGTGGAACAGTGGTTTAGGAGGACTGAAAGATGAGACCCAGCAGGAAGTCACAGACACATGGGCACAGGTGACTGGAGCTCTCTCTCCATGGCCATGGGTCCTCATTAGACCAGTGGGGAGGGTAGTGATGGAGGCATGCAAGAGATGATTTAAAAGAAAACCTCTAGCTCTTCGTGAGTCCATGATGTGAGTCCATAAAGAAGGAGACGTTAGAGACAATGCATTATGTTGAGGCTGTGTAACTGGGCACATGGAGAACAGAGTACTAGTTGGCGCACAAATGAAATTTAAACCTGTTACCACCAGGATCATCATGAAAGACACGTCCAGTGAAAACAGGGTAGAGTGATGGAGCCACAGCCCGGAGGAACCCTTCATAACTGGGATCGACAATCTGTGCCCTGCCATGCCTGGCTTCCTTCTCAGTAGTATGGCTGTGAAACATATCTTTTGTAATTTGACCCATGAGTTTTTCAGAATGTATTACTTAATTTTAACAAATTCTGAAGTCTTCTAACTTTCTTTCTGTTATTGATTTAACTTAATCCTGCTGAAGCCAGAGAACATTCTTGGTATTACTTCAGTCCTTTGAAATTTGTTGAGACTTGCTTTATGGCCTAGAGTATTTTCTATTTTGGTAAATGTTCCATTACACTGGAAAAGAATATGTATTTTGAAAGTCAAGTACACTGTTCCATTAAGTGTCAATTAGGTGATTTGCTCCTTATATCGTTCAGACAAGTCCTCTCTGGTGCTTCTTTTACTTGCTTATTCAATCACAGCACAGAGAATATGTTACATTTCCTACTGCTTTCAGCGTATTTAGATCTGCTAGTTTACCCTCCCTCTCTCCTTATGGATTTGAAACTTTATTAATAAGTGCAGATAGGTAAGTGTGTTGCATTATTCTGTTGAATGAGATTATCTACCATGAACTGGATTTCTTGTTAGCACTGTTTCCTATGTTTAAATCTTGTTTGTGGAATGTCATTGTAACCACATAGTTTTCTTTTGGCTAGTGGTTTCCATGGTAACCTTCATTATCTGTTTGGTCTTATTCTCTCTCCTAATCATAAGGATGCCTAATGAACCAGAAGGCATAGGTAGTCAGAGTGGGGAGGCCAAAATTCGAGGAAGAGGAGTAAGCACCACAGGAAAGAGACAGAGAAGGGGAAGAAGAAGAAAGATGGGAAGGAATTGGGAAACTAAGGATTTAAGCAGGATGACAAATCAAGCTTGATCTGGCACTCCCACAGAGACACTTGTCATACTCGAGAGGCAGAAGGGCAAATAGAGATGAATGGAGGGTTAGACTCAATGCTATGGTTTAGTTAATGATGTTTTGAGATATTGTAGATAACACACAGCAAGCTTAAGTAAATAACTGTTACCAAAAATAACAAACAAACAAAACCAAAACTTGAAGCAGGGCTGGAGAGATGGCTCAGCAGTTAAGAATGCTCATTGATCTTCCAAGAGGACATGATTCAATTTCCAGCACCCACACATGGCTGACAGCTAGTAACCTGATGCCTTCTTCTGACCGTGGTGGGCACCAGGCATGTATGTGGTAGACAGATGTACATACAGGCAAAACATCCATGTTCATAAAATAAAAATTAAAAATTAAAGAAAATGCAAATAGCAGATTTAACCAGTCTTGCTTATGAAATGTAGCTGTTGAGAGTATAATGTTTTATACAGAAAGTGGGTGATAGACTTAAAGTCTACCATGGTCTTCTTTTTGCAGGCTTTTCACTACGTTATTAAAGCATCCATCTCCATTTGCAGTTGGTGTCTTGACCTCTCATTTCTACAGCCTTCCTCTCCTTTTGGCATGCAGGACTTCCTTGGCTCATCTGTCCAAGGCAGGACATCTTTGCGTTTGCATCCCTAGATAGGGTGAATGAATGGCCCAATACTACTGTTTCCTCTGAGTCAGGGATAGAAACTGGAACCCTTTCCATGCATCAGAGCAACCTTGCTTCTGGAATGATACTTAGCTGGTTCATTCTGATTTTCCCTTCTTCCAACCTCTCAAGAGAAACCATTTTTTTTAAATTTATATTCAGAACACAAAAGTATGTGGTTAAAAATTATAATTTGGCTGCCCAGAAGGAATAGTTTGCATCAACAAAGAAATACAAAGACACCAAGCAAGTTTATTACTAACCCGGAACAAATTTCAAGACACAGTTTGGTCTAAAAAAAAGAAAAATATGGACCAGTGGGTACAGAACAACACACTTGCCCTGTGCAGGAGATCTCTTACCCAGATCCATAGGTTGCTGTTGATGGCCTCGGAGTCCCCTGCACTCCTCTGAGAAGCTCCACCCGAGCGCCTCATAGAAAGGGATGCATTGCTGCTGGGAAGTCACCGGATGCCAGTTATCTCAACTTGATATCCTGACATCTCTTTTGATAAAGAAGACATTGGAATTGCCCCCTTTGATTTGACAAAGCCAAGTCAGCTGATCCCACTTGAGGATCTGTGCAATGTATAGAAGGCTGACAGAGTCCTGGAGGGACAGCTGATCATTCTGTGGAGGGCGGGTCACGAATGTGTCCAGTTTGGGAGAGGAGACTCCTCTGTGTGTCCACTCTGATGGAGAACTCAGAGTTGGCGATTTCCTCCCCTCTCCCTCTTCCTCCTCCTCCTGAAGAAAGGGGCTCGTATGACCCAGTCTGACTCACCACGTAACCAATGGTGACCTTGAATGTTTGGCCTCGCTGCCCCTATCTCCCAAGTGCTGGGATTATAGACATGTGATACCACGCTCGGGCTGTGCACACCAGGCCAACACCAGGAGGAGGGCACCACATCCCCTCGTGGTCTGGGCTTCTCAATGGAAGGCCACCTGCAGAGCCCTTGGTCCCCATTTCTATCTTGACAGTAACTTAAGAAGAGCAGAAGTGACATGCAGAATTTTAGGTTGTGACTGCATGTCACTTATGGATGATAAGACTCATCTCCATGTTTCTGCTTAGACTATGAAAATTTCAGAAAAAAAAATAGGAAAAGAATAACTGGCCTTTATTCGTCTATTATTCAGTCAGCTACCAGGAGAATGAAATCTTCTGTGGTTCATCTATTCTGACCATTTTTATTTTCTGGAAACTAATCCCAGCTACCTTTGTCTTGTCTACAGTTTGATATGGGTTAACTAGATTGTCTAAACTGTCTAAGAGAATGCATTCAGTTTAATAGGCACAATTTTGAAAGTCTGAATTTAACAGACAATTTCTGTAAAAATACAAGTTATCAAAATTTTATTCAAGAAAATAATATCAATCTCAAAGAAATTACCATAGAAGATACAGGGAAGAAGACTACAGACATCATTTAAAGTTCTACCAGGGCCAGATGGTCTCACCTCTGAATTTTATTTATAAAGTTAAAAAAAATTTAAAATTTTCATATTACTTCACCTCTTTAGATTATAGGGAAAAATGAAAGTTTCTTTATTATTTTAAGATATTTGTAAAAATAGAAATAAGATAAGCATATGAAATCAATAAAAAGCTCTCTTTTTGTAGAAATTACAAACCCAAGATATTCCATTTTAAACGTTTATTGTTAATGTAAGAGTTTGATGAGATATGCTTTATTATACAAATATGCAAACTTAAGTAGGTTTTATTTATCAGCTGTAAACAGCCAGAAAGAGAAGGAAGACATTATTCTGCTAAAGTATGGACAAATAATGAGCAATTATACTGTATTTAACAAGACAGCTGCAGAATACACATGAAGTAAAGCACTCCACAGGCCAATCATGACTTTAAGAGAATGAAGGGAGTGTGACTGGGGGTCTCCTCATGCTCAGAGACGTGTTGTCTGTCTGTGTGTGCCATTTAATCCAGGAAGAGATAGAGGAAGGAAGTCACATCTCAAGGACTAGGAAGGAGAGGGAGGAGGAAGGAGAGGGGAGGAGGGAGGGGGGGAGAGGGAGGAGGGAGGAGGAGGGAGAGGGAGGAGGAAGGAGGAGGGAGAGGGAGGAGGGAGGAGAGGGGGGAGGGAGGAGGGAGAGGGAGGAGGAAGGAGGAGGAAGTGGGAGGAGGAGGAAGAGGGAGGAGGGAGAGGGAGGAGGAAGGAGGAGGAAGAGGGAGGAGGAGGAAGAGGGAGGAGGAAGGAGGAGGAAGTGGGAGGAGGAGGGAG